>JAJEKB010021111.1:81520-106764 GCA_022393335.1 Macrotrachela quadricornifera | reverse complement strand
TAGCTCGTTTCAACTTATATTAGTTGAGATAGTAGTTTTTTCCTAATAAAACGGTTCTTACAGGTGTAAAACTAAGAATGATCGATCTCCTTCAAAACAAGCCATAAGCACGAACTTTTTTTACCATAGATGCAGCTCGCTGAGGTGTACAAGATGCACTAAATCCCGACTTGAAAGCGCTCGGACACCTTGGAATGTTCCTTTGTTAGCTTCCTTGCTTAGCTATTCATTTTTTACGGCAGCGATGAAAAACTTGTCAAATCAAAGCTGAACTCGTTTTTGAAGGAAAAACGAAAACTTTTATTTTGTTGTCTGTTGAGATATCGTTGATTGAATGAGGGCGAGAGTAATATTGCATCAAAGACAAAAAAGGATCTTCATGTATGGAACACAATTAGTGGCATTTTGAGATAAACATTGGAGAAAATTAGGTTGAACGAGAAATATACCGAACTTCTTGAAAAGCTGCCTGTGGAATTATTTTACGAAAGACCCAAATTTCATTGGCTCCTTGTTTACTAATAAGATATACAATCGAGTAGTGCTGCAATCCGAACTCCCGCCATCGATTATCCCTGAAAATCTGTTTTTTAAAAAACTCGATTTTCATTGGTTCCCCAGTCAACCAATAGTAAATCGGGTATTTCTTAATGTTTTATATACCGATTTGTAGTCCGTAAAATTCTCTATCGAATGATATATAATAGTTGAGGTTTTCTTTTGATTATGTGAGAAAAAGTTTTTCACGAAACCGAAATACGTCAATGTTTGTATAGAAAAGCACAGCAAATAATGACCTTTTTTTGCGATAACTCACGAATATCTTGATAAATCATACTCTTCTTCGAACTCGACCGAGATATCGACGAGACGATGCTATGCACAAAATTTCATTACAATCGGATGACATCTTGAAGAGTTATCATGTAGACTATCGAACGGACGGTCGGACATACTGACCGATTCTTTAGTGTATTCACTGCTTGAGTACACAAAAAGTACAACTGTAGGAAAAGCTGTCTTATGTAAATTGTAGAGCGTTTCACGTAAGATCTATTGGTATATTTTGTCTCTTTTTTGAATATAATATATTAAGTAAATAAAAGATGAAATACAACAGGCGGTCATTTATTATAGCACACCCGTTATATAGTGTAACTTAAAAATGATAACAGCTACGCTGGTCCTTCTTCTAACTTATTATAATGTTTACACAAAGATTAATATTTTCGTAATTAAACCATTGAAAACCATTGTTTCAGAAAAAGTAATGAAAATTAAGATATCTTGAAATAAGATATAACCAATTGTTTACTCGAAACAAACTAACTTTGATCATTTGTTTAAATATAAATTATCTATATCTTTGGCTTGTCTTCTTTATGTAATATTTAATTTTAAAAAAATTTCAGAACTATGGTTGTTGTAACTCTTTCTATATTCGTTTAGATAAATTTTGCAACTTGAAATTAGAGGAAACTGCTTACTAACATAGTAACATACTATTACATCTAAATTATTTTTTTTCGATATATAAATATGCCAGTAGTGTCAAACTTGAAAGTTGAATGCATCAATTCAACTATTACTTCAACTATTCAAGTTTTAAAGTACTCCACACAGCACTCGTCCATCCATAGTACCTTACACTCATTCTGGATCACACCCATAGTGTCATACGACGATTCAGAGCATCCATCTCCTGAAGCTATCAATCATATTCGCACTATCTTACTCTCATCCAAGATACCCTTCCCCTCAAGGTATCACTCACACCCACAATACAGTATTACTATGCAATGTATCTTTCCCTTCAGAGGTACCCGTTACAGTTGCAGTGTCTTACAAATGCCCAGTGTACACTTTCCACCAAGAATTCTCGCCACATCCAAATTGAGCCATTCCCAGGGAGGACACCCTGAGATCCATGCGAAGGACCTCCACAGCAGTCGAACTATCTCTCACGGACGCTGGTAAAAGATTTTTTTCTTTCCATTTCTAAGATATATGTGCTCTCAGCCTAGGCAGGTTCCGCCAAAAACCTTTTTTTTTTATCTTTATATTGGTTTTATGGAGATCTTCCTACTTCCGCAGCCCCTTTTCTAATGTTCGATCTGCGGAACTCAATATCGTCAAACTCAAAAGATCGACTGGCCTGTTTACTTATAAAACCATCCATCAACACGCTTTCACCCTCACGTAGAGTTGCGCCCTCTGGTCACTCCTTACGCCGTCACTCTTATTGAAGTGAATACTTGAATAGTTGAATTCAAGTTTCAAGTTTGTCACGTATGAATATTTATCATAAATTTTCTATTAATCTGTAGATATTCAATTATTACGTTTGTTTTACTCTTTTTTTCGAAAGTTTGTAAACATAAAGATAAAACATGGACGAACACTTATTGGATTATGTAGCAATGCAAGAGGGCCAATCAGATTTATCGATCGCGTCAGTCTTCCGTTTAAAATTCGACCAATTATTGTTACTCCTTGTGATGCATCGATTTCACCTATTTGCTACGTACCTTTCCTTTAGCAAAAAAAATCGACGCGTCAGATGAGGAGAGTATTTTTTTCTACGTCATTAACTAACTATGAAGCTGACACTCATCACAACAACTGGGTTTTTTTTCTATGTAATGACGCTTTTTTCATGAGTCATGTTTTTGTTTGAATTGGAAATAACCAACATTATGAACCACAAGACAATTTTTTTCTGTTCTTTGCTTTACCTTTTGTGTTACAGGGTTTTTTCCTATTTTGCTTGTATATAAACTCGTTGTTCTTCTCATGAGAATGTGAGATAAAAAAAAAAAAGTATAAAAACTGTTCGTTTTATATTTAAAAGAATTTTTTGATTCTTTACTATATTTCATTAGTATCAATTACTCTTTCTAATCAAAATACTCAAAATAGATTGTACAATGCTGAACATTACATTTCAAAATTTTGCGGGTAAATCAATACCTACAATGATCAAACATGATTTTGATTTAAATGAATTTAAAAAAGTTGCTGCTGCAGCATTTGGACCAACTGATGGATATCGTTTTGTTATCGATGGTACTCAACTTGATTTGGAACATGAAGATAAATTTAATGAACAAAAATCAAAGATTACAGATGACAAAACCATTTTTGTTCTTGCTCGTCTACGTGGTGGAGGCTTTCTCGACATAGCAACTTTTATTGATATTATTTATGTTGATCTTCCAAATGAACTGAAAAAAATAAAAAAGACAAAACATCAATGTGTTGTCTGTTGTCTAGACAATCAATGCATTAAATTATGTTGTTCTATGATATGTGAAGAATGTTTTACACGTTATCTTAAGAGCAAGGATCTCCAAATAAAATGTCTTATATGTCCAGCTGTTATTCCTCCAAAGGACTTATTTGTCAGTCGTGATTTTATTACATCATTACGATCATATGAAGAACTTCAGCAACTTTTGAAACACATTGATTGTCAAGTTTGCACATGTGGTGCTCTCGTTGTCAATGAAACAATGTATCCAAAACAAAGATGCTTAAAATGTTCTCGTGACTTTTGCTTCTTTTGCAACAAAGACTGGAATGATGAAACTATGCGTAATTCTACTAGATATACTTGTTCCAGTGGTAATTGTTACTATGAAACAATGGTCAATTTTAATCTTGTAAAATTCGCATATAGCAGCGATTTCCAAGTACCTAATCGACGGTGTTGTCCACAATGTTCTACTCCAGGTGGTTATGATGAAAAGTGTAAATATCACACATGTAACACATGTGATCATAGATTTTGCTTTTTCTGTCTCTTAACGGAACCAGAATGTATAAGTAAATATGGAGGAAAATATTCAAAGAAATGCATCGAACCTGTTAAACAGGACTATACTATATTTCCACGACTGAACAAGACATAAACAATATTTTTATTAATTAAAATGTAATTTAGATTGTTGGATTATTTAAATAAATATTAGAAAAATTGATCCAGTTTAAAATTTCGATCGGAGTTAGCTATTTGTCTATTGATCTACAAAGTTCTGAATAATATTCCTTGATCTCATAAATCTTTCATAAAATCCTGTAGTTACTTTATCACAATTGAGGATGGATGACTTGTTTTTTTACCGCAGAAATGAAGAAATATGAAAAAAGATCATTATTATTATAATGTTCAAGCAGCTTAACTATTAATGAGAAAAGATTTTTTGATTTTATATATCTGTAGGATTAGTTAATGAGTCTGAATGAGGTTTTTTTAAAAATAGATAAAAAAAAGTAATACACATATTCTTGTATACTAACCAATCGCTTTTTTGCACACTTCTAATGTGGCAACCCAATAAAAATGTTATCGTTACGTTAACTGTCCTTTTAGTGTCTTAAATTGTATCATATCTATAGAATACAGTGTTTGCAGGAAAACGTACTATTTATATACGGATGAAAAGTGAACGTAGGTTCTTGAAATGTTCATTCGTCATTTTGCTGATTTTTAACAAAGTTTTCTACCAATCAGTTTTTCTGATTGTGCTCACTTTACTGTGACATTTGCAAGTAACTACAATGCCTGGAAAGAAACTAAGAAGTAAGAAGGCACAATACAATGAAAAAATGAAAAAACCAACACAGAAAAGAAAAATGTCAGAAATAGATCGAAGTTCTTTTAAATACTTCATGCTGATGTTGACTTAGTGTCAGATAGTAAGTAAATCGGTTACATCTTAAATTCAAGTGTAATTTTTGCAAAACATAATTAATAATAGATATTCAGTTTGTTTTTACCAAATTTCATAGACAATGAAATATATAACAAAGTGAACATTCACAATTCTCTTTTTCTAAAGAGCTATAGTAATTCAACAAAAGCTTCTAAATATATCTAACGGATGTCTCAAGCAGAAGCAAAATGCACAGAACATCTGCTGTTTCTGATTGATACTCGGATTCACACTATGCTTAAGAAAACAAAATGTACGCAATACACTTTACTAAAAAAATTTACATTTTGATTCTAAACCCTCAAAAAATGCATATATACTCCCGAACGACAGTCTTTCTCTTTTTCGCTTTTATGATACCATATTTCGCGTCAAATTTATTACCAAATGGAGATACGATACGAGTATTTTATTTGAGTATGGTGTACAGGCCACAATAAAATATAATTCTTATGTCTTATCTCTACCTAGCAATAAATTTAGTGTAAAATTTGAAAGCACAGAAACAAAGAGTGGGTAAGACTTTTGTCCGGGAGCGTGATATAAACGTCAATCAAGGATTATTTGTATATGATAATAATTGTATAAACTTTTTTATGTTTGCTGTACAAAATCTAAATTTCTTTTCGCTCATTTTTTGTAAAAGAATGTGTCAGATTATGAAATAACAGGTCTATTTATGACTTATTTATTTACCAAATATCAATTTAAATTTCTTATTAAAAAAAAATCGAACATTATTTTTGTTTTAGATTACTATTGCAAACACTGTCTAGGAGACCCGTTATCTACAAATTAGTGTTAGTAGTATTTTTTTGTCGTGACCATAGCCAAGATGATTCTGGTTGTTACTATGATTGTGAATTACATCTTTTTTTCTTTGCTATTTTATTATTAAGAAAAATATAGAAACTGCTCGAATTGTATGAGAGACATTTACATTTCTATTTTCGATGAACTGTTAAAACATCACGTAGGTCCTAATAATACTATCTCAATGATGATCAGAAAATGAAAACAAATAAGCAAGTGTCCAAGACTATTTCATAGCAATTCTTCAAATACTTTTTGTTGCCTAAAATTCATGTTTTTTTGGTTATATTATCATTGATCAATGCTTGTATGAGGGCGAATAAAAAATAATGAGAATCTGAATAAAGTGATTCAATATTGAATAATTACAGAAACTGTCAAAAAGTGTAGTTCTTTGTGTAACTGAATACTAAATGCTAAAAAATAATGTAATGACGTTTGTTCTTATACTATAAAATCAAGGTCTAAAAGTGTTTATTCATATATTGTGGGGAAAACAAAATATTTTTTGAACCATAAGCCATATGTATTCAAACTTGTCACAGAATGAAAAGTATTTTTTTTTCATTCATGTCTTTTTTTATCATGACTCACTTGCAGTTTGGTAACTACGATACAGTAGTCAATTTATTGTTGATACATGAGAAATAAGAGAGTTCATTTTTCGTTCTCTAACAAACACATTTTCATCTTCATAAAATAGTTCAAAAAAAAATTTTTCGTTGAAGCAAAACAAAAAATGAAATATAAAACTAGATTATATTGAAATTCAAAAAGATATTGTTAATAAGATATTTCTTCATGATCACGTCTAACGTAGATAAGTATATAGGCACTGTTAGAGACTATATCACTTTCATTAATAGGTGAAATATCTTCATCGTTGAAACAATACCATTGAACAGGCTTAGTTATTGTTTGTCGAGCATAAGCATGATAATGACCTCGATTGACTGTGCCCATATGGTTTGCAACAGCAACAAGATCGTATAAACATTTATCTTGTTGATCAATCATAAATTCATTAAAATCAAGTCCAGTGATAGGAAAATTAACAAAAGTATCCAATTTTCGCATATGTCCATTATTTTCAGTAAATCGTTTAAGTTGTATTATAAGTACAGGTTGCAAAATTGACAATAGCATTTGTTTGGCTGCATGTACAGGTTGATTACAATGACTTTTACAAAACCAAAGATTATTAGGTGTTTCAAGTGCAATAAATTCATGTAAACAATCGATTAATTCTAGAGAATTCTTTTCAAAATTCATTTTTATTTTGGATTTTCTTAAAATTTGATCTTGTTCAATAAATTTTAATTCAGTATCAAGAATATTATTCAATGATGTATTAAATGCTAATTCCTCATTATTACTTGTCGATATCACTTTTAAACGTTGAAAAAGATTTTCTGTTAAGTATTTCTCTTGTAGTTGAAGTTCATTAATAAATTCTTCAACAACATCTTCAATAAAACCATTAGCATTCGTTTCTACAGATAAACTAATTGGATGAATAGATTCAAAAGTGACTTTAAAATGACGTCTTTTTTTCTCACGATCCAAAGATAAAGGAATAAAACTAATCATATTTGATGTGCGTCGAACACCTTTACATGTCAAACAAGTTGTTATACCATCTGCATAACCATGAAATAATTTTGATATAATAGTTGTTGTTTGTTGTTCTAGTTTAAGATCTTCATGAAGTTGATTAAGTAGAAATATCATAAATTCATGTGCATCTTGTTGATCATAATCAGCAAATTGTGGTTCATAATGAGCGATAACATTTTTCAGTTTTTTAGGAATAAACAATGTTTTATCACTCCAAACGTTCTTAATAAATTCATAATAAGCTGTAGCAACATCACCTCGAACATTTTCAAGATTAAGAAAATAATCAGTCAATAATTCAACATTACTAAGACATTGAAGAGCACTATTCATAAAACATGTATTACCTAAATTACGTAGACCACAAAGACCATTTTTCTTGATAAGTGATTTAGTTTTTTCTTTTTCATTAACTGTAATTGATGATCTTGGTGATACATTCAAAGATGCTAATGAATATTTGTAATAAGTTGTATCAATGGATTTTGAGTCAAATTTTAATTGTAAGTCTTCAATAGTATTACTAAATTGAAATTGAGTAAACAGTTTTTCTTTTAATATATATACTGTATCATTCTCATCAAATTCAATTTGTATTTCACGATTTGAAGGTATATGTTTAACAGTTAGATATGATTTTTCGACGACGTTGGATAAAATTTCTTAAAAAAAATGACAGAACATATTTTTACAATACAATTAAGATACTAACCAATTGAAATATCATTTGATGGTAATATTTCTGAAGTTTTTTCTTTTTTTTCAGTGCTAATAATACAGTTATTTTTAATTCCCATATCAATAGATGCAATATTAGTATCATTTTTCTCTATTTCAGTCAATATATCGCCATCACATTTTTTTGTTAGAATATTTTTATCAATTAAGTCTTTAAATGTAGTACAATTTTGTTCGATGGGTACCTTCAGACAAGGTAATAAACTAAGCTCTGTCATTTTACATTGATCTAATTGAGGATTTTGATATTCGGATATTGTCATAGATCCAGATAAAGTAGTTTCATTGGTTGATTGATCAGTGGTTTTAACTCGTTTGTTTGATAATAATATTGAAGCATCTGCTTCTAATATGAAAAAAATAAAAGATAAGACCTACTTTTACTCACCAAAATATATTTACCGTTTCCAGCTACTTCTGGTAATGTAGAAGTTTGTTTAGAACCATTGTTAGCATTTAAATCTATTGGAGACTTTTTACGCTTTAGCGAGCCTTTAGCTCCCTTCATATTTTTACACGAGGCGCAGTTCAGATTCCCTAAATTTGCACAAGATTAGATCTATGAAAAAATATCAAATAAAAACTTATTTTACCTATTTTTGTAGTTTTGAAACAATTGAAGATAAACAAAGCTTTTTTACTATGTCGTGAAATTGGTTATCGTTACGTGGTAGTTGCAAGGTTAATCAAAAAGAAAAACGTTATTATTTCTTGGGCTTTTTATTTGCAATGTGCGGAGAAAAATATTTTCTTTTCTTCTTTTTCTTCTTCTTTTTTTCTTTCGTTCTATCATTAACTGATGTCATGAACACGAAAGGAAAAAACCCACTATTAATTATGTGTCACATCTTTTTCTGGGTTTCTCCACCAAACAACTATGTGAAAATTACTTTTTAAAAATAAATCAGCAATTATCGAATAAAAGCTGAGGGTAATTTGTGTGCATATTTGTTCCTTGACATCGAAATGACAGTAATTTTGATATAAATATGTTTATATTGAAATAATGCTTTATATTCATCTGAAATCTGATAAAATCCTATCCTGAAGCCTAAATCAAAATATTAAAAAATCTATTTGAAACAAGTAACATTCATCGACAGTCAAGTTATTTGGTCCTAGACTGACGCAATAGCGATGTGGATATAGTTGTTTATAGGTGTGAATGAGGACTTACTATGCTTGACTGTGTATAATATAACAGAATCTCTAGAGAAAGTACTGAGTTCAGGGTACCCATGTACTGAAGAAGCCTCAGCAAGGTACTCAATATGGGTACTTCGAAAGCTTTCAGTAATTACATTGATGCAAGTACTGTCATGAGTATCCATAGCAATATGTTTGCTGAACAAATACTTGTATGAATACTCGCACCTATGGTTTTACTGAGGAAAGCTTTACAAGGCATCCTAGATTTGGTGCGTTCTGTGTAGCGACTGTTCATCCACCGTTTTCTTTTGCACACACGGCTCCATATAAACGACTCGACAAAATATGAGAAACTAAGATTTTTTCAAACTAAATTTTTCTAGATTATTCCTTGACTATTTATTAGTCGAGAACACGCCAATCTTGATCGTAAATTGAGAGATGACTATCCTGAAGTGGTCTGATGAAGATCCGACCAACCCAAGTCCGATCATGTCCCGAAATTTGACCTGCTTGAGTTTTCAGAATTGGAAAAATTAAATAAAATCGAAAAAATGCCATAAATTGCTTTAAGAGAAACAAAAATGAAAAGAGCCAAAGTTTAGGTTCGATCATGAACATACTGCAATTTTGGCAATAGGGTATTCAAAAATATTGTACAATAGTACCCAGTTGAGTACTTGATCAATACTTTCAAGTACCCATTTACTAGACGTTTTCCAACAGAATATCTGCCCGAGTACCTTACACATACCTAAGAGTACTTTTAGGTACTTCAGTACCCAACAGGTCCTGTGACATACTAGTAGCAGAGAAGTTTTTCAGGTACCTTTAGCTCAGTGCATTCAATAGGTTATGACTTGGTTATAATAGTCATCTGTCATCTATGGTTGAAACAAATGTGAAGTAGATTATATAGATCAACTAGTAACTACGGTTTAAATTAATCGACGAGCTCTACTAAAACTGACGTGCATTGTTTAATTATTTAGTATGATTGGTTTATTGCTCAATACTATATCAATGAGTAAGCGCGTTATCAACAACTGAGAAGTTTATAAATGCGTTCGAAGATAAAATTAGGACAAACAAAAGTCATATTCTTTTGATCACTTGATGTAATTCTTTCAGTTCAAACTGCATCATTTTAAGCATTTTATAGAAAACCTATTAGTATCACTACCCAATCTTGAAAAATATGCTACGCAAATACAAAAACTGTTTTCATCAGACGTCGTCGACTGTTATGTACAAAGTGTCCTGAAAGTCATTGATTAAAAGAAAATCGAACGTCGTCATTACAGCTCGAGCAAACGAGATGATATTTTTGTCAATAATAAAGGTATGTTCAAAGTTTGTATCTATAAAAACATGCCTAGAGAGAACTTTTATTCATGTGACACTGTTGAACTTAACAAAAGAATTTTACTTTTTCCCAGATAAGAAGAAAAATAATACACTTAACAAAAGGCCTCTCTCAGCATGTCTTTATGATTATAAAGCTTGAACGTACTTCTACCACTGATAAAAAAGTCAGTACGTTTGTCCAAGCCGTAATAGAGATATTCAATTTTTTTCGCAAAATGACTTTTACCTCATTTTGTATAGGGTGTCCCAAAAGTCCGCCGAAAAAGTTAATTCAAATATCTCTTACATAAGCCACGGGATTTAATTGATTTTTTAATAATGTGTTAGTATGTTCACTAAAGTTTTATTTCACATAATTTAGTTTACAACAAATGTTCAAAATGATTACCATCAAGTGAAATACTTAAATCCATCGTTTTCGAAATCTTTAAAAAAATATTGCAGAAAATTTATTTTCGAATTAATTTCTTTTCGTTATCGGTTCTTATTTCGAGTTCAACCAAATCTTTATATATATCTCATATACATAGGTCTTCACTTTATATTTATCGATAAACCATTTAAATGAAAAGAAAGTTTGTCTGAAAAAAAGAGCTCTCCTGATTGCGGATATTTTGTAACTTGCGTATCAAAATGATATAATTTCAACTCGATCTTGTGAATCTTCTTCATGAAGTTGTAGGACAAATTACACTCTGTATGGGTTCATTAGTTGATATTCAGTGATAATTCGACCTGCTATTGTTTATGGAATGAAGTAGACTATTGCAACAACCCGAACACTCGGTAGTGGCCCGTCTTCACAATTACCATAAACTTCGCCGCTTTTCTTTTCTGTAATTTCTGAAGGTCTTTCAGATTGTTGTCTGGTTACTGCTATACTCATTTCGCAAAAGCCTTGAGAAGCATCAATAGTACAGTCTATGTGTGGTGTTTTTATGTCAAATTCGACTTGTATTTTTCCTTTCACAACGATAAGTGTCTCAAAGTTGGCCATGAATAAAACTACTTTAATTGTACTGTTTATAGGCACAGGCATTTATCTGAAAATATATAAAACAAAACTTTAAAGAACATGCTAACATATTATTAAAAAATCAATTAAATCCCTTGAGTTGTACAGGGTTGCAAAAAATATTTTTCAAGGGGGTAACGCTATAATTCGAAATAGGAGGCATAATGAATTTTATACCAAACGAAAGCCCGTGAAAAACGGGGTTTAGTGATGCTAAAAAGTAGAACTTTGAAGAACTTTCATATAACAAACTATCAAAAATTACGACTTTTTACCTATGTAAGACATGAGAAAACTAGTATATCGAATTATGTCCGAAGTAAATACATTGTAAAATAGTTTATTTTTTCATTCTTTAATCAATAAAGTCAATAATCTGTGTGACGACCATTGGCGTTCTTCACTGCACGAAGTCGATTCGGATACGAACATAGGAGAGTTTCAAATAATTCAGTATCTTCTTCCATGTTAATTAACACATTTTCGATGTGCATTTTGAGTGTGCCTTCAAGATATCGATTATATCCAGTTTCTGATAACATTTTTTTTTCAACTTCATCTTTAATTATTGATCCGATATCTTCTGTCATATTGAGATCAGGTGAATTTCCCGGCCAGATATCATTACCCCAAAATTGAACATCGTTGTCTTGAAGCAAATGTTGCGTTTTATTCGCTCGCATACATGGTGCTTTATCATGAACAAATATAACTTCATCAGGATCTATAACATTTTCTCCATTTTTGTGTACTCAAAAAGTGAGTACACTACTAAAATCGGTCAGTGTGTCCGGCCGTCCGTTTATCCGATAACTAATCACAATTACATTCGATTGAGCTGAAATTTGGTGCACAGAATTGTCTCATCAATATCTCGGTCGTGTTCGAAGATGAGAAAGATCCGACAAGAAATGGCTAAGTTATCGAAAAAATTGTCATTATTCACCAGATCATCCCTGAGGGAGGGGTACAGGGATTTTTCAAAAAAAAATTTTTTTTTCAGAAATATTTTAAATATATGGGCGTGACCAACTGTCAGGAGGCCCCAATACTCATTCCTACATGTAGGTTCACCTATCTATCAGAAAAACGTGATCTTTTTATCACTTATACCAGTAGTATAATGCTATTGATCTGTAACTGTTCGAGATATAGATATTGGTAAAAACGAGGACTTCTAAGGATATCTTTATGATTACGTGGTAAACATGCTTCACATCTGATTTGTTAAGGTACACCATTCTCCACTGGATATTTGTGACAGCATAAAAAAGCAATAGGTTTTCTTATTAAGTAATTAGTCAAAAAATATCAGCTATGATTTTATTCATCTACGAATCGGATGTTTTATCAAGTTCAAATTGCATAGAGCACAAACGACTTGCACGATTTTTGTTGCCTTCTGAAAATCGTCAAGAGCTCCTCTGTAGACACCACCAAGAATTGCATACGTTTTCAGACGTTGGTTAATATTCTCAATAGCTGCTCTTGCACTGTTAATGTCATAGTTGAAATCTTTATCTTCATCTGTTAATTCACGGCCACGAGGCTTCTTTCTCGGAGTCACCACATATTCTTCACCAATGTATCCTTTGTCACCAATAATTTGCACATCATCATTAACATGTTCTAATAGTCCTGATTCTCTTAGAACTGTAATATCATGTGCACTTCCAAGATAACATTCGGATACATGTACTATTCGATGATGAAAATCGCAAGTTATTTGTACCTTTAATCCATAATTTGTCGAACTTTTCATATGATAGTACGCTTTACGCTGTTCTAAATCATAAGGTTCAGGAATAGCAATACAAGTCGAGTCGACTATTAGTTTATGATATTGTTGAGGTCCATGTGGTGTTCTTCTGCTGGATAGATTAGCAGGCATTGAAATTACTTCTGGATACACATACGAGTGTAAAATATTGACAACTGCTGACAATAAATAATTTACTGCTTGTTGACTTATATTCAATTCCGAAGCAATATAACGTTCAGAATGATAATGTTTCAAGTGCCATAGTGTGACGACAAGCATATTCATAGGAGATAAATAAAAAGTAGCATCACTGTTCGTAAGTCGGTAGTTCTTATGAGAGCAATAGTTTATCAATGGTTCTTCACACATAGAGTATAATTCTTCTACTTGTTCGACGTCATAACCAGTATGTTGAACGCAAGATGCATTGGTGCGTCTCCATTCGGACCAAGGACGTTGTTCTACAATACGAAAAAAGTACAATAGTTATTGATTTGGCTACTTTTGCAGTATAAAATAGTTCACTAAGAAACGTATATGTAAATTAATAGATTGATGTTACTTACTATCATCTAAAGCCCGAAGTTGTTGTTGTTTTTCTTCCATTTCGTTTTGTTTTTGTTCTTCAAGTTCTGGTGTAGAAAAGCTACAATTGTCACGATGACGAAAATAATTCTTATACAAGCCGGACCTTGATGAACCAGTGCATGTCCACGTTAACATTGAGTGACATTCGGTGCAATATTTACGGCGAGCACTTGGAACGTAATCACATTCAGAGCAAATCCATTTAACTTGTGAGAAAGACATAATCCAAGAGTGATAAACGTCTGTGTGTGATATCGAGTTAAAGTATATTAAAGAAAACGGAGAAACGAGAAAAAACAAAAAGATCACGATTCGAATAGAAATGATCAAATGAGCACCCGACGCTAGGACAGAATACTATCGTATATGCAATTTAGAGCGAGGACAATATATCAACAAATCAGATGTGAAGCATATTTACCACGTAATAATAAAGATATCCTTAGTAATCCTCGTTTTTACCAATATCTATATCTCGAACAGTTACAGATCAATAGCATTGTACTACTGGTATAAGTGATAAAAAGGTCACGTTTTTCTGATAGATAGGTGAACCTACATGTAAGAATGAGTATTGGGGCCTCC
Organism: Macrotrachela quadricornifera; assembly: GCA_022393335.1. Lineage (NCBI taxonomy): Eukaryota > Metazoa > Rotifera > Eurotatoria > Philodinida > Philodinidae > Macrotrachela > Macrotrachela quadricornifera. The sequence continues at coordinate 92,414 of JAJEKB010021111.1, read as the reverse complement.
TGACAGTTGGTCACGCCCATATATATAACGTGTAGAAAGATGAGAAGGGACGTTTAACTAAGTTGATCTGTTTTCATGGTTAAGTGTCAATACAGCTTCATGCTATTTGATCTATTTGATCTAACAGTCCATATGTTTCGATATTGAAATTTAATTTTAGGTAAGCTGGATGAAACGGCTCAAGAAATGCTTGAAAGATTCCAAAAAGAAGAGAAAATTGAAGCTGCATTACATTGTCAGAAAGAAGAAAAATTAGAAGAACGTAAAAGCAATCGAGATGGTAAGGTGATAGAAGCAACCAAAGCTATGCGTTGCCCCGAACGAATCATTCTGCTGGCGCCTGGATAAAAAGTCCCTTGGTCTATTATTAGTCGCCAGCATGGAATATTTAAAACTTCTGATCTTCATACTGCTGCAAAAAAGCTTGATGTCGAAAAAATAGGTGAGAATTCTGTTTTTTTATTATTTTGCTATTTTTTGGATTTTGATTTTCTAGGAAAATTGGTAAAAGAAAAGAAAGCCAATGCAAAAAAAGTATCAACATATTTTATCAAAACCGTTGTCGATAAAAAATGGAATATAGATCGTCATTTCCACGTAACGCGTCAACTCAGTGACCGGAAGTTTGAAATCATCACTTGCAAGACTGATTATTGTCATCTTGTAGAGCATAGTCCAAAGTGTATCGAAACATATTGTATTCGATTAATATGTGTTTTAAATCACATTTGGGAGTTTGTAACAATAATGTCACTAGTATACGGTGAAAATTTCTCGATTTGAACCATATAATTAACTTGCCGTTCAATCAAATCAATTTGATGTATACAAAGTTGCCTAAGACTAATTAAGTGTATGATACTAATAGTATCTTTTAGCGAAACAATTGCTTTACTATGTCTTATACCTTTTTGCTGCGAGCTTGAGCAAAACTCCCCTTTTTATAACGTCATCGCGTAACGAAAACTTTGTATAGTTTTTTTTTCTGCTCTTAGTACAAACTAGTTTCGACTAAAATAGGATGTCTAAAGCTAACTTTTTATGAACTATCTGTTGCACCTATTTGCATCTCAAAATGTCTTCCTTTAAGATGGTTTTACGTAACGCGATGACGTTTTTTACCCTTTTCTTCACTTTCCATACTTATTAAAAATAGGTTTCAAGCAGTGAATTTTTCATTCAAAATCGCTGTAATATGCAAGTAATGGGTTTTTAAAATAAAGTACTTCTGAACTCAACTCTCATTATCAATGTATATTTGATTGGCCTAGGTTCACAAAGCTCATTTACAATTAAGTCGCCAATCAAAATCTAAATTTCTTTCTTAAAAATGATCAAATTTATCTATAAAGATAATCTTAATCTCTATATTTTCTAACACAACAATCTTAAAACAATTTTCTTATAGAAATTATTATTAGCTTATAAATTTGTTAAAAACAATATACATCATTAGAGCTCTACAAGGTGAATAAAATGGCCAAGTCTAATGCTGAAAGACAGAAACTTTATCGTACAATTTTTTCAAAAGATAAACCAAAATTTGAACAAATGAAACAAAAATCTCGTATGCGAGATAATACAAGACGTAAACGTTTACAAGGTGGTGCATTAGAACAATTATGTGTTCGACAAAAACAGGCTTCAAAAAAGTACCCTGATGCACTAAAAATTAAAACGTTTAGAAGATAAACAATCACCAATTTATAATAGTCGTCAATCGTTTGGCAAAGCCATTAAACGTGTTGGACAATCATAACCAAAAGAACCAAATAGACGTCTTATTGTAGTTCGTCATTTTGCACAAACACTTGATATTATTCGAAAAACAATAAATCAACATAAACGTCAACAAAGACAACTACCGCTTGGATTAAAGAAATCTATTATTGAATTTTATGGTCGTAATGATATAAGCTACCAGATGCCTGGTAAACGTGATTACATTACAGTCAAAGATGATGATGGTGAAACAATAACATTACAGAAAAGAATTCTATTGAATAGCATTCGTGAAACATATGAGTTATTTTTAGCTGATAATAATATTACAAATGCTTCTTTATCATTAAACTCTTTTGGTAATTTACGTCCATTAAATGTATTACTTTATTCTCATATGTCACACCGTAGTTGTTTATGTTCTTACCATGAAAATGTAAATTTATTATTAAAACCATTATCCAAATATATTCGGTCTTTTGATTTAAATACACTTCAAACATTTTCATCAGCACTTGTATGTAATGAAGATGATGAAAACTGTATGTTTAGTCGGTGTTCATTATGTGTTAATAATTTTGATGATAAAATTACAAAAAATGTAATTAATCCAACCGAACAAATTGAATGGTACCAATGGGTATTTATTAATGGATATGCAGAAAAACAAGAGTGTAATGGTACAATAAAAAAATGTTTAACAACATTAAAAGCACAAATTGAATCATTCTTGGCACATGTATTTATCAAACGGCAACAAGCATTACATTTTGAGAAAATGAAATCAATTTCAAATCATGAATCAATTTGTATTCAAGTCGACTATAGTGAAAACTTTCGAATAGATGTTCAAGATGCTGTACAAGGATCTTTCTACACTAAAAATGCTGTATCATTATTAACTTATTATGTTTGGCATTCAAGTGGTGGTTATCCATTCGTATATGTATCGAACAACTTGTCACATGATAAATACTGTATTAGTACAACACTTGGTGATCTATTTGACAAGTGAAAAACGAAACTTCCACATTTAAAAGAAGTTCATGTATTTTCTGATGGTGCTGCACAACAATTCAAACAAAATTTTTTATTACGTAATTTGTGTCGTTTAGCTGAACAGTTTAACGTAGATATTGAGATTATACTTTTAATAAACTTTATATTGTAACGATCTTTGTTTTTTCTTCAGATTGAATTATCTTGGCATTATTTTGCAACGTCGCACGGCAAAGGAGTCGTCGACGGCATTGGTAGTACAGCCAAACGTCTTGTATATCGTGCTATATTAAGTGGACAAAAATGTAGTTCAGCAGCTGATTTTATTATTATTGCTCGATCAAAAATAAACACAACTGAACTTGCTGAAATAGAACAACATCGTATTGATAATTCAAAAGCACAGTTAGAACAAACATTTCAATTGCTCAAAACAATAACAGAGACAAAAAAAATCCATTCAGTTAAAGTACTTACAAATAATTTCATTGAATATAAATATTATTCAAATAGCACAGCAAAAAGAATTTATCAATTTTTAAATTAAAAAAGCAGTTGTGTATAATAGAGTGAATGTTTTCATTTGATCATATGATATTTCTATTTATATATTAGGAACATGTACTTATCATTTTATATTCTGTTCTCCTACTTTACTTACTCATGATTAGTATGACTGATAGTAAGAAATATGTATCAAAATAGTGTTTTATATAAATGAAGAATAGATTTTTCTATTTCTGTCGGTTGTATATACTCGTTATTGAACATATTCCTAAACCCGATGTGTTTTTTCTTGTGATTTTACTATTGAAAAAATAAATAAATAGAACATATAAAAAGTGCTAATTGTAATCAGTGAAAATCACATAGTACGTTATTTACTTGCGGCTGTTCATATAATGAAAAGAACGCAGAAAAAAAATTATCGACAAAGTCAAGTGTCATCGCGTTACGAGAGCGTCATCGTGTTACGTTGATCAAACTGATCTGTTATACGAACAACACGGAAATTTGAATTTCTTTTTCTTTCATTCAATAGGCCAAACTGTCGGCTAACAAATGTCTATACAACATTTCTCTTAATAAATTATACATTGGCGGATAAATGAAGAGGGGACAGGTCACCCTCGAAGTTTTGTCCAATTTCCATCATCGCGTTTTGCTCAGTACGATAGCCATAATTTTCAAACAACGAACCCAAATGAGGTCAAATTTTCAGGGATTGTGAAATGGTACGGAGATGCATTATTTTATTAAAGAACCAAAACTCTAAGTGTTGTACTTTCTGAGAAATATCAAAAAAACTGTGGACAAAACGTCATCGCGTTACGCTTGGAAATGCCGAGATACTTTTAATAAATTTGCCAATAAATTGGCCGAATATTCCATCAAAATAATTGAATATATAGATGCTTACAAACAACCTGATCAACCAGATAGTATCGAAGGATATGAAGAAAAGATGGACACGAATTCTGTTATAGATAATGTTCATCAAGTCCAAAATATATCCCAATTGAACTTTACACAAAATGACAAAATAATTCCAGAAGATACAACCTCTTCCTTCAATGATTTAGATTTTGACATGAATGATAGTACAATTATACCTCCACTAACTAGTCAAAGATCAACTATTAGAACACCTTTATCAACAGTTAATGTTCGATAATTGTCGGGTGCATGTACACCTCCGCGCGCGCAAGAAAAACAACCACAAATACAGAAACTACAAAGTCATTTGCACCCACTATCGAGTGCTCTTTCACCTCCATCCATACGTTCCGTTTTCGCTGAAGATAAATCACTAACACCATCTGCGCAAAAGCGACTACGTTTCCGACTGAACAACAACGATTAAAATAATAATATCTGATTCCAATGATCAAACCACTTCAAGAGACACAATAATAGAAAATAATAAATTAAAGTTTCATTCGTTTTTTTGTCGTGTAAATTACTGTACGTTTCCAGTTGCATAGAACAATTTTTCATTATAATAAAAGCTCAGAACTATTAAATAGTTCAAAACTAAGACAACCAAATTACGAAATTCCACAGTTGCATAATTGAATACTTGAACCACTCACTTATATATTTCAATAGTTGAATAGTTATATAGTTGAATACTTGAATTTTGACAGGTCAACATAATGTGCATAAATCTATTTTTCTACAGACTGAATATATTTCTTATTTTTCACTTAATACATGAATAAATATAAGGGATGTAAAGAAAAGAAAAGAAAAGAAACAATAACAATATATGATTAGAATAAAAGAGTTTTGCACGAGGCTTGCCGAACTATATATCTTTTGTAGCAAGTAGACCAGAAATGTTTGCGTAAGATAGAACAGCCCTTATATATTTCATCATAAATATCTTTTCATTATTTCGTTCATATAGAAAGTATTTATCAAAAAGAAACGACAAAGTGATCCTATAATCTTTAATACAAATGATAAATATTAGAATTATTGTTTTGTATTATTTTGCAAGTTTAGAGCAAAATGATACCTTTGCTGGATAGTACTGTCCAATAGAGCTCATACACGCCTACTTTACATTTTGAGAAATTAAATCGATAGTTTTCTCAATATCAAAAATACATTCATTACTTGACATAACTTATTCTGTCCGTTTGCTATTCATTAACTTTCTATGGATTCTAGAGCATGATAATTAAGCATGACGGTGATGACTTCAGTTGATATCCGTTTAATGTACTCTAATGCATCATTCTACCATGATCAATGCTGATATTCATCATCAATATCGTTCTGGATGCATTGTAATCCATTAAGAGTAAATGACGCTAAATCATTTATTGGTTCCATTTTAATGCATTATCTATAAAAATTCTTTGGATCAGACGATTATCCTATGTTAACGAATTATAATGCATTATTCATAAAAAGTCGTTAGATCAGATGATAATTCTATATTAATGCATAATAATGCATTATCTATGAAAAATTTTGGATCTGATGATTGTTCCATGTTGATATACAGTGCACTTCAGTTGGTTTCCTCCCTTCATATATTTATTGTTTTTATCACTATACTTCTTTTATTTATTAACCTACTATATATAGCGAGATAGTCCGGAACGCGCTGCATCGTTTGGTATATTTACATTAAACATCAAATGCAGTTTAAAGTATAAACGAGGTATTAGAAAAAAAGTGACATTTTTTTGCTGTGTACAAAACCGACTGTCCATAGTGTTGTAACATTTTTATTTCGCATATATCTCGGTTTCGGTAAATGATAAAACCTTGAATTTTTTTTCAAAAGATGCGCCGTAAAAAGCTCTATAAAAAGTGTATGATTGAACTTCTTTTTACCTGTTTAAGAAGTTTTTCTTATATTCAAAATGAACAGCCTACAATGACAGTGTTCTCTCCATCATATTCACAATGTTTGGAAGACGCTTTTGTTTTGCATATATCTCGACTTAAAAAAATAACAGAACACTGAATTTCTTTTTACACACATGTACCGTCGAAAGCTCTACAAAAGCTGTATGGACCAATTCCGATGGCGAATTAGAATAGTGTTCCAAACATTGTGAATATGATGGAGAGAACACTGTCATTGTAGGTTGTTCATTTTGAATATAAGAAAAAACTATTTAAACAGGTAAAAAGAAATTCAATCATACACTTTTTATAGAGCTTTTCACGATGCATCTTTTGAAGAAAAATTCAAGGTTTTCATCATTTATCGAAGCCGAGATATATGCGAAATAAAAAATGTTACAACACTATGGACAGTCGGTTTTGTACACAGCAAAAAAATGTCACTTTTTTTCTAATACATCGTTTATGCTTTAAACTGCATTTGATGTTTAATATAAATATACCAAAAGATGCAGCGCGTTCTGGGCTATCTCGCTATATATAGTAGGTTAATAAATAAAAGAAGTATAGTGATAAAAACAAAAAATATATGAAGGGGGGAAACCATTTGAGGTGCACTGTATTAAATTGCATTATTTATAAAAATTCGTTAGATCAGATAATAATTATATAAAATAATGCATTATGATGCATTATTTTGAAAATTCCGTTAAATCAGATGGTATTCCTATATTAATGAATTATATTCTATTGTTTATCCAATAATTCTATGTTAATGCATAATAATGAATTATCTGTAAAAACTCTTTCACTCAGGTATCGATTCAATTTTAGTTTGTATGATGAATTATTTTGAACGATATTTTTAATTGACTATGTGGTCTATTTTACTCTTTTCAAAAGGATTATCCTAAAAATAGTTATCCTATCACAGGGCATAGGCTTTTAATAAGAAATAGTATATGAGCAAGATTTTCTTGTTCCGTGATGCTTCGATAGTTAGAGCTCCAACTATTAGATTTCAATAGTTGGATAGTTGAAAAGTTGGAGCTTCAACTATTATATTTTAATAATTGAATAGTTGGATAGTTGGATAGTTGGAGAGGAACTTAATAGTTGTAGCAACTATCCGACTTATACATGTATGAGACAAAAGACAGATGTCATGTGTCTCGATCTTCTCCTTCCAGCTTTTCATGGCAATATTGTCCGTTGCTTTTTCTTCGTTTCTTATTCGTGTTTTTTCTGTATATATTGCCATAGTTAACATCAATAAAAAGCTTTGCATCCAAAAAAAAAAGTGTTATATTGAATATGTCGATGGGTAAAGAAATTGCAGGTTGATGGTGGATGAATCATATATAACATTTCGAGAAAGGGTTACAACTTATTAAAATTATTTTTAAAAATTATAAGTTATATATTTCTTCCACAGGAATTCGCATGCATCAATTTTTAAACCAATCTTGATGTTCGAGATATTTTTCTTCTTATTTTCAATCTCAACATAAGGAGCAATGATGTTGTCGTTAATTGTAAAATAATTTGACCATTCAGCTCCGTTTTGAGGCGTGGGTCTCCTAAAAAAGAAATTAATATATACTCATGGTTCAAAATTGATTTTAACAAATATACCCTGTTTTGGCAAAATCAGTGAGGAATTGCATCATTTGAGCGGAGATCTCGCGTTCCCTATCAGTATAGTCGTTGCCGTAAGGACTGACGAAAGGTATGCCAAACATTAAGTCCAAATCAGATCCATGGCAGGCACCCATCCAATAGGAACAAATGAAATTGGTTTGTAGTTTAACGTTGAAGTAGTACTCAAAGACATTAGCATGGTAATTACTCTTGGAGAAGACTGTTTTGGCGAAGAGCTTAGTTGGACAAGCAAGGAAGTAGTCACCAGTTGCTATGCCTAGAGTTTTCAACAGTGTTTCATTGGAGTCGCTGTCGGACAGTGGCGTGAAATACAGTTTCGCAGCATCTTCTCCATTGATAGGTAGTTCGCTACTCATTCTCCCAGCCATATCTCGTAAATAATTATAGGCTTCACTATAAGTCATATTCTTTGGGTTCAAGTCATCGAATATTACGCTATCGTTGAAATTGTTGAGTAGAAAAGCACCCTCGTCCTCAACAGTGCTGATCATCAGATTAACATTTGTTTTAAAATTACCCCAGCTCAACATATCTCTTGGTTTCTGCGATAAGAAATCTCCATCACTGACCACGAAAGGAAACACCTTAACTGATCCGGTTATCAGATCAAAGAAATCGGTGACTTTTATCAGTTGGGAAATATTTGCAGCTCTAAGGCAGTTCATAATTTGCTGGGTGAAAACTGTTCCCAGACTCAATGGATCGGAACAACCAATCCTTGCGGCGCCTTTAAGCCAGCGCTTGATATGATCCAAATTGCTGTCATCTGCGAATCTGTTGAGATAAGCGCCAGAACTCATGATTGCATTCTTAAATAAGTTTCGACTTTTAGGTGATATCACGTGCAGACTCACAGACCAAGAACCAGCGCTTTCGCCGAAAATTGTCACCTGATTGGGATCTCCACCAAAATAATGTATATTATCTCTAACCCATTTGAGAGCTAGATTCTGGTCCAAAAGACCGACATTGCCAGGGGCTCGACTATCACCAGAATACAAGAAACCAAATATGTTGAGCCTTTAAACATACAAGATACAAAAGATATGATTCCGTTTGCTATCATGATATTATTGTATCAGACCTGTATGAAATCGTTACGACAATCACATCTCCTCTGGTAGACAGCATATCACCATGGTAAGTGTATTCACTGGGAGAGCCTACAAGTAAACCTCCGCCGTGAAACCATACCATAACTGGTTTGAGCGTACCATTGACACCACTACCGACCGGTGACCAGACATTCAGGTAAAGACAGTCTTCAGTAATAGTCTTATTGGTCATATAGTCACCGACATGGAATCGAGTCGCGTCTTGAGGACACGCACCTTGGAAGTCGGACACGTTTTTTGGTTCGTCCCAATTTTCAATTGGAACCGGTTTTCTGAATCTCAGGTCTCCTATTGGTGGCTTTGCATATGGTATTCCTCTGAAGACGTTCAATTGTGTGCCATTTATTTCCATTACTTGCCCGACAACTACACCATTGTTTGTCTGAAAAGGACCAGTGGTGGCTGTAAGAACCTGGTTAACAAACAGTGGAATTGAAAACAGCAAGAAGTTTGATATAAATAAGGAGAACATTATTACAATTGAAATAACTGATATAAAATCTGCAACTGTATTTATACAATGTAGACGTGGCTGAGATCGAGGTTTCCATTCATCTCATTCACTTCATTCACTTCATTCATCTCATTCACTTCATTCATCTCATTCATCCCATTCATGTCATTCATGTCATTCATCTCATCACCTCATTGATCTCATTCATTCCATTCATCCCATTCATGTCATTCATATTCTGAAAAAAATAAAGTTTTACAGAATTGTTTTTGGTTCTGCAGCGTTGGCAGAACCATTTTTAGTTCTGCATGATAGTCAGTAAAACCATAAAAGGTTTTGTACAACTTTACGGAACCATCAATAGTTCTGTACTATTATACAGAACCATTCGAAGCTCATTGCTTCGTAACATCGAACTAAAGCTGCTTCATCTATTAATATAAATTGTTAGAGATTCTATAAAAACATATTGGATGATAAAAAGTTCTGAATGTTCTCTAACCATTTTCAGCTCACCAATTAAAATAACCAATTAAAAATAGTTAAAAAAACAAACATAATTGGGTAAAATGCATATAATGACGACTATGAAAAAGTTAGTCGGACCATTTTGTTCAGTACAATTTATGATGTACATAATAGAACTGTTATCGTACATATTTCTTTTCTTTCTTACGTTTAATGAGACGTTGCTACACAATAATTGGATGACATCCTCATACGATCAAAAACTTCGTTTGTTTTTATTCTCTCGACTGAAGAGAGAGTCATATGAAAAAAAAAAAGCTTGTGTGTGGCGGCGTAGTAGTGTGGCAGGGTTAAAAAAACATCGTCTAAAATATTAATGGACATTCGTTTGCCACACGTGCTTCAAGAAAAATTTGACCAAAGGTTTTCGGGGTCGGACAATCGAATGGCACTATTAGTTTTTGAATTTTCTCAAAAAATTTTTTTTACTAAAACAAGTAACGCTCGTTGTTGCAACTCGCTTAACTCTCGACTGAATATAGTATACTCATTATCCATCGTTTTTCATCGGATTTTATATCGGTAGTTATCCTCGAACAAACACACGTATTCGAAAATGTACACACTATGAAAAGAGTTGGCTTTTTACGAGACGATTGTATGTAAGAATAATGCACAAGTTTTTTGTATACGTGTATTCGTTAAGTGATAGTCCTGAATATATAATTTCATGAAATTTCATGAGAAGTGATAAATAAGGAGTAGACTATATTCAGTCGAGGGTTAAGCGAGTCGCAGCAACGAGTGCTACTTGTTTGCTTGCTTATATGTCCGCACCTCAATGATTGATCCAAAAATGATGTAAAGGTAAAAAAGAGATTTTTCTTACAAAGGTTGACCGAAAGGTTATCGAGGTCGAGGAACTTGCATCTGACTTCGGTTTTTATTTAGTTTTATAAATGAATAGCTTGACGGTAGTTTAGAAACATGATTTCTACCAGAAAGAGGTGAGCGAGTCTTTAGTATGTATGCACCAAATCCTGTTTTTAGGTGCTAAAGATGGCTCATTTGCGACGTCAAGAACCGTCAGTCCTTGTCAAATCTTCGG
>JAJEKB010021111.1:60612-76520 GCA_022393335.1 Macrotrachela quadricornifera | reverse complement strand
ACTCTATCGACTTGAATAGCATTTGCTCTACGTTTGTATCACGAAACAAACAGAGGAAACACTTCTTTGGTACTTTTTAATCATCTCCATTTTTCTCTATTGATTCTTTTGATTTATTGAGCTTGGTAAAAGATCTTTTTTTGATGCTTCAACTCTGATAAAAGTTTGGCCGTCAAATTTCGACAGATGAGAAGAAGAAAATACTTCGAATGTTACCTAGATTCAAGACGCTCCGCCGCCTATGTGTATGAGATGACAAGTGAAGTAAGATATGACCTTTATGGCCTTTCAGGCCTAACGTTTAAATGTAAATAAAACAATTTTCTCTTCATTGAAAAATAGGTGGAACAATACTTGCTCCGCTGACTTCAAAGGGTTTTAAAGCACATACTTCTACTCGATAATAAATTTCGTGCGACATATGGTTGTGTAAAAATAACAAGAGCATGAGCGCAGGAGAAAAGACTTTTTCCAGCGGTGTAAATATTATAGAATTGCGAACTCTTTTCTTTTTTTAAATACAGAAGCTTTCCGCACTCGTGTGAAATCTCTTTTAGAATTAAGATATGCACAAGTCAATATTTTCTCACTTTAATAGGAACTCAATTTAAACTGCATTAGGAACGACATTAAAAGTAAAATATACCATCCATTTCTTTTAACTTGACGACTATCTGTTTTAGTCTTATGATTAATATTTCACAACTTTGATAATATAAATTAGATGAGACTTTTCTCAAATCTAGAAGAACAAATCTGAAGTATTTGACAAAAATATTTCTTTAGATTAGCCATTTATTCATTTTGGAAATCAAGACGAAAAATTTGTTAAAGCGACTCGACAATAAAAATTTCTAAATTTAGTGAAACAAAACTAGATATGATATGCGACAGATCAAACAATAAACCAACTTATTACATCTTTGAAAAGTCCTTAATACCAATAATTAATTCTTAAAACTGAAAAATAAGAGTCTTCTGATTGAAAAGTAAGAGAATTTTTGTAAAACGATCTTACATTTAATTTCTATCGAAGAATCCAAAAACTGAAGCAATAATTTTTTCACTTACTCATTCAAATTGAATATTTGACAAAGAATAAACAATACAGTTATTTTTATATAAATATCAGTAGAACTAATATCACACTAAATGATCGTGTTACTCAAAAAAGTTTATTAAAAAAAACTGCTAGTCTATTAATATGTTTTTTCAATACGTCATGACGCCTAATCGAGTTCCACGAATCTTTATAGATTCTGAAAAATACATTCATTTCGGTTTTAAAACAGGTTTTGATTTATCAATCTATATTGAAATAACAAATGGAAAAAATATGTCTCACTATCAATGGTGCTGATAATTGATATTGAAATGGATTTCCGAGAAAACTTTTCGTCACAAGAGTTGAATCTATTTTATTTCAAGACAAAGATGGTGATGATGTCTAACTGTATCGGTAACGTTACTTAGACTCTTCCTATTTATGTTCACTACACTACTGCTTTATCAATATAGTTCTGTTGATATTACATAAAACACAACTTTATTTAGAAAAACAACTATATCGAACATAAGAGAGAAAAATAAAAAGATAAAGAATAACAATAGATGAATGTATTACAAATGAAATGTACAAAGAGGACATTATTTTTACTTTATTAAAAGACATACGCAAACTGAAAGGATGATCAATTGTGAATATGTGTCTTATTAGTCTATAGAAACATGATGCAAATGTTTATTTTCATTTATAAATATATATTATATAGAAATAAAATTTATAAATGGGATAGATAACAATATATGAAAGAGAAATAATTCATTTTATGATTATTAATATACACATTTAGATCCAGAGAAATCCTGACATAGATATTTAATTAATTACTAAACAATTTTGATTTATTCATTTATGTGTGATAGAATCACGATGAGAGACAAAATATCTTCAAAGAAGTATTAACAGATTTAAATACGTTTTTAATAGAAGTATAGGTATCAGGATAAGATTCTTAAAGATAACATAAACTAGAAAATCTCACTTTTTTTATTTAGACCTATTTAATAGTGAATTAAATTATTTATTTTTGTCGAATCTGACTATTGGACATTATCATATATTAATGAAAAGAAAAATAACTTTTTTTCTAATCGATATTTAATCATATTTTGTATTTAAGACAAAAAATTTTGTCCATGTTCTATTTTATGTAATATAATAGATACGGGATGATTCAAAAGTTTTGATACTTCATAGAAAAATTTCTTTTTCTCCTTTATTAAAAGTCCAAAAACACTCAAAGTTGCGTATATAATCCTTCGCGACTAGGTGCATACTATCATGAATTCTCATAACTGTAGCTTCTATTATAGAGGAGATATTTAAGAACGAATTACATTGAAGGTGTTATTCGCAGACCGTTATAAAAGAACAAAGGCGTATAGGGACGATTTTTGAACCATCATTAATTTTCCTTCATTCATGACTTTCCTAATGCAAAATGTGACGAGGAATCGTTTGGTAACGAAATCAAGCTATTTCTAAAGGATCTAGACTCATTTTTGCTTGAAATATCGACATTCGCTTGTATACCATACATCGGTAATTCATACACAGAATAGCACACCCTGTGAATTATTCTATACAAAGGTATTTCGAACCTGAAACTACGTTAATCGGCTACCCATCATCTAGTTTATCAATGTTAAAAATTTTAGCTGGAACAGCTGAACTGTTCCTGAGTAACGATGTCAGACATTCTTTGTATGAATTATCGATGTATGGTACAAAAGCGAATATCAATGTGTCAAGCAAAAACGAGTCCAGATTCTTTACAAATAGCTTGATTTCGTTATCAAATGATTCCTCGTCACATTTTGCACTAAGAAACTCATGAATGAAGGAAAATTAATGATGGTTCAAAAATGCCTCTTATGTGTCTTTTGTTCTTATATAATGACCTGTGAAAAAATCTTCAATGTAATTCAATCTTAAATATCTTCTCTATAATAGAAGCTACAATTCTGAATATCTAGGATAGTATGCACCTAGTTGCGAAGGATTATACACCCAACTTTGAGCGTTTTTGGATTTTTAATAACGGAGAAAAAGAAAATTTTCTATGAGGTATCAAGACTTTTGAATCACCCTGTATCGGAAGAGTTTTACTGAATCTTTTTCAATTTACAATTCTGATATTTATATAAATTTAATGTCATCTGATGAGGTTCGTATCTGAATCAAAATGCATCATGGTAGCTCCTTCATATATATTCGCACACACTCTTTACATGATTTAAATTCAAACGAATATCCTCATTCTAGAATATAGCTACCTAAAATGTCCTGTTATGAAGCAGCAACAAAATCGATTATAGGTGATTTTCTGAATCGTACATATCCTTGAATTTAGTTTCAGTTAAATTTCATATGCAGATGTTTAAATCACTTGATCAGATTTTGAAATCAAATCGAAACATGTTGTGATAGTTTTCTTTTCAAACTCACCCTCATTCTAACCCTCACCCTCACCCAAAACGAAATGAACATGTTTTCATATAGAATATATTGACTATATTAAATAAGAAGTAAAATAAATCTAATTAAACTGGAATTATTCTACATACTATCAAATTGTAAAAAGAATACCAATGCAAGAGGATATTCTTTTTCATCGATACATTCAATTTCATAAAGTTGAAGATTAAATATCTGCATTTATTCATAAGCTAACAATTTTATATATTGATTTAAACGTATATAATTATAATCCAATATACTGAAATCCACTTTTAAACGTCCAATTAAATTACCAAAGAACATTTGACACTTTTCACGTAAAAATGATGGAATAGTCAAATTATGATTGATAATGTTGAATGCTGGTTTGAAAACATCAGGATATCGACGATTAAGTTCAATTTGTGTTAATTGACGAACTAGTTATATTATAAATAATGAAAATTATACAACAAACTTATCTATTATATATTTGGCATACATATGTGCTATATTAGCCAATAATGGATATTTTTCATTTTGATTCTCATTCGTTGGAAACAATGGTAGAATAGATAATCGATGATTAAGATTTTGAAATTGTTCAGTAATACTAGATGATACTGATGTATCTTGTTTTTTTATGATTGACTGTATTGCTACTTGACCGATGTCCATATTTGGTGTATATAAATCAATAATTTCTATTGTCTTCTTTACATCAATATCTATAGCTTCTGATTTTTATGTATAAAAATAGATAGTGTATATTTTCAATAACTATGTGATTTTCATCGATATAATTACTAAATTTAATATTGTTGGTCGAAGAGTATTGACCATTTTATCATTCTAATTCTGTTTTTCTTTTTTATCCATAGTGACAACAATAATGTATTTTAAACTGTATCTAGTAGAATGAAAGTAATCTACAACATACAAAAAAAAATTATCACTTTCAATCAAATTTATGTCTTTGATAGTTTATCACTATGAAAAATGTGCCAATGTCCTTCCTAGCCGTCAAAAGCGAAGCATTTGACTCGACGATGAAATAGCATGTTAGATTTTTGTCGAATGTAGATTATAGACTGATTAGTATTAATGAATCTTTAGATATGTATGCCCCTCACCTTATAGAAAGACTGTTTTTCACACTTTTCAATACTCTATGCAATGATTTCTGACATTGTTCATATTCGGTTATAATATAACCTATAAATCTTGATGTGTTCAAAGATGTCCAATGAGAAATTTTGACAAATTTCCACAAACAAATAGCAAATGATAAAGACTCGAATGATTAAGTTTTTGTGAATTAATATTCTAATTATTTTGTTCCTTTGCTTTTACTTCTTTATGTGACCTCTATCTCATATATATATACATAAAGCATCATATTCTCTGGAAAGTTTTTGTTAAAAAAAAGACTGTAATTAATAGAATTCATTATCGATTGATTTCTAAGAAATTCAAATGATAATTATGATTAATTACAGTGTGATTTATTCCACTATCAATAAACATTATACATAACCGTATAATACTTTTCGTCTATAATGTCTTCATGACGCTATAGATATGAAGAATAAGATAGAATTTTTATCCGTTTCGATCTTGCTCGAGGGTCTCATCAGATGGCTTTATTACTACATCATTAAACATCTACATATGTTTCAACATGTGTAAGAAATAGTTTTCTCCTTGTTTTGACATCATTGAAATAATGAGATGTAATGTGTAGAAATGAGTAGAGGTGTAAGCCGAGACCTTAGTCGGCGGCGGCGGCTCAAAATTTAAAATTTTTTTTGTACCTCAGCGGCGGCTGTTAAAAATCTATCTAGCGATCGGCGGCGGCGACTCAAAATTTTCCATTTTTTTTCGACTGTCGGCGGCGGCGGCTAGAAAAAGTTTTGTGCTCAGCGGCGGCGGCTGAAATTTTTTCATGATTTTTTTCAAAAAAGCTCTTATTTTGGAAAAATTTTTGAAGGAAAAAGGAAAATCGATAATAGAAAATCTTATTATACAAAATTAGCTTAGAGAGACTGTTGAAACTAATTCTAAATGCTCAAAATATGGAAAAACTAAATATTTTAATTCTTGTCGCAGCGGCGGCGGCTGGAATTTTCAATAATTTCTTGTTCTGACGGCGGCGGCGTGGCTGAAACATTTGGTTGCTAGCGGCGGTGGCTTAGAAAACTTAATTTTTTTTGACCCTTCAGCGGCGGCGGCGGCTAAGCCGCACGGCTTACACCTCTAGAAATGAGCTACCATGACTGATTTTATTTATTATTCTTATATATACACTAAACCGATCGGCTTTTTTCATAATAATGAGATATTGACCAAGGGCATATTATTCAAACTATTCCTTGTCGATAGATATTGGTCGTCTTCAGAATGGTAAGCACAATTAGAAAGAAAATATTAATAGAAATATAAGAAAATAAGTAATTTGTAAGACATACAGATATGATAAATGTAAGACGAGCGTACCTGTCCTTAACTATTTTCAATGAGTCGTATTCTTATTGACCATGTGTATGCTTCATATGCCTATAAAAAATACAAAATCAATTTATGATTTATTGAATAAGAAATTTTTATATAAGACAAACAATTTGTACAAGTTATTCTTGATCACAAATCATATTCTATTCGTTCCTTACCGTTTCATGATAATGGAATTCAACTCTATTTTCATTTCTAGTGACGTACTTGTTCATGTCACACCGAAACATTGCACAAGATTAAGTAATAACAAAAAAAAAAGAAATTAGTAGGTTTTATATATCCAAAAGAGAACAATCTCTTATTCAAAATATATAGATAAGAAACAATCATATTTTCTTTTATGTCAATATTCGTTTCTTCATTGCTTTATTTTATCCATGTCAGATAATGTGATCAAAAAAAGTGAGCTCGACACGTAAACTTTAAATTTCGAGCTCACTTACGCATCCATATTTTACCATTATTTCGAAGTCCACAATGTCATTACTGGCTACCAAATAACTAGTTTCACATTATTCGACCAATAACCATCAATTAAGCATAGTGCTAAATTAAGCACAGTACTCAACTAATTAGTGTTAATTGAGCATAGTACTTAACCAATTATCACGAAGTTTCATTCATAGTCATTTACTTTCTATATCAGTATGGATCATACAACTAATGTTTTTGCTGCTATAGATGGAAGTCATGCAGAACCCTCTATCGAATATTACGCTCTTTTAATCTAAACTATTGATCAGGAAATCCAAGACTGTTCTTTTCTGGAATAGGTTAGCAATATATTGTAAATTCAACCTGAAATTTGTGGATAATGATAAAGGGTGATGCCTAGTTATGACGATCGATGGGTTGCGTATCTTGATAACGAAATTAGGAATAACAGAGAATTTTTAAACCTCGATTATTTTACTATTAGAGATCAGTTGTATACAAAAATGAGTTACTAGAATCTGTTTCGTGGAATTACACAATTATCTCGTTATAGAGTTTGCACGTAATGTTATCAAACTATCAATCAGTATTGATCTCACATTGAGTATCATGAGTTTATTTGATATTTTATACGACGTAGTTTGTTTCTCTTTAGCCAAGCTGTCGCTCAGGTGCCAAGAAAATGTACTTTTGATCATATGTCAATTAAACTCTTTATAGTTGATATGATATGAATGTTAATTCATTTGATGATGAAATTAGATCTATATTCAAAAAGGAAATAAGTTTCTGAATTGACGAAAATGCCATTTCTGACTCCTTTTTGTATACAACTAATCTCTCAGGAGAAAACAATCAAAGTCTAAAAAATCTCTGTTATTCCTAATTTCCTTGTCAAGATATGCAAGCCATCGATCCTCATAACTAGGGACGGTACTTCACCATTACTCTAAAATTTCAAGTTAAAGTTACAATATCTTTATGACCGACTCACGAAAACAGCATTCTTAGATTTCCTGATCAATTCTTTCGATTAAAAGCGCGAAATATTCGATAGAGAGTTCTGAATGACTTCCATCTATAGTAGGAAAAACATTAGTTGTATGATCCATACTGATATAGAAAGTAAATGACTATGAATGAAACTTCGTGATAATTGGTTAAGTATTATGATCCATTAGTGCTAATTAGTTGAGTACTATGCTCAATTAGCACTAATTAGTTGAGCACTGTGCTTAATTTAGCACTATGCTTAATTGATGGTTATTGGTCGAATAATGTGAAACTAGTTATTTGGTAGCCAGTAATGACATTGTGGACTTCGAAATAATAGTAAAATATGGATGCGTAAGTGAGCTCGAAATTTAAAGTTTACGTGTCAAGCTCACTTTTTTTGACCGACCGATTAAAGGATGTACTCACTTTTTCAGTACGCAAAAAAGACGATGAACACAGACAATAAGATGCCTGGATAAAAGTAAGAAAAGAAAACACGACGTGCAAACATATATACGAACCAATATAACACATACATATGTACAAATATTTTGAGAGTACTTTCTAAAATATCCTCAAAAAAAAATTGAGCTTACATGTCCAGCGAATGAGGACTTCGAGTATATCTATATATTCTATTTGGTTGAGACAATCTTTATAGCTACTCGATCTTTATACCTACTCAATCTTTATAACTACTCAACCTTTATATGTGTTCTCTACAAATATTCACATAGGCTTGATCATGCCATGAAATCAATTACCTTAAAAGAAAAAAAAGAAAAAATACGATTGCGTTCTCACATTCTCCTTCGATCCATGTGTCATATAACTCAATATTTGGCTCTTTTTAAATACCCTTCATTTCAATCATACAGTGAAAAGATTTATCGTTTGTTAAACATAATCGAACGATGATGTGCTTCGCGTCTTTCATATTTGCACTTATCTTCAGTACTGTTGCTATCTATGGATCGAATTGTCCCGATCGACAAGCAATAGAGAAGTCTCTCCAAAAAGTTCACATTCCAGGCGCTGCCATCGTCGTGGTCAATGCCACTCACATACTTTACGAACAAGCTTTTGGTTATCGATCACTATCATCAGAACAACCGATGGATGTTGACAAGTCGATTTTTGGTCTTGCTTCGATATCAAAAACATTCATTGCTACTGCTGTCATGCAACTTGTCGAGCAAGAACGCATCGATCTCGATACAGACATCAATCAATATTTGTCGGAACCCAACCAACGCCTCTTTCATCCGCATTATCCTTTGCATTCGATCACTCTTCGCAAATTACTTTCACATTCGGCTTCAATCGCTGTCCCTGATCAAGTGCTGTATACCTATTTTCTTCCAGGTGATAGTGCGTTTGTGGAATCGTTAGCTGAGATGTGTTTCAAATATTTGAACCCAAACACATCATACTGGCTGCCAAAACCACCAGGTAGCGTGACATTCTATTCCAATGAAGGTCCAGCTTT
Organism: Macrotrachela quadricornifera; assembly: GCA_022393335.1. NCBI lineage: Eukaryota > Metazoa > Rotifera > Eurotatoria > Philodinida > Philodinidae > Macrotrachela > Macrotrachela quadricornifera. The sequence continues at coordinate 67,584 of JAJEKB010021111.1, read as the reverse complement.
AGCTGCATTGGTTGTCGAACGAGTCTCACAAATGCCTTACATCGATTATGTCAAAGAGAAAATTTTAAAACCATTGGGTGTTGATATCAACAGAGTAGGCGTGCGTCTGGTCGATTTTGCAAATAATACAGACGATTTGGTCAAACATTATGCCTATGCATTGGATTCATCCTATCTTTCAATTTGGAACCAGAAAATACCTGGGCTGAATCTAACACAGATGCCGGTAAAAGTGTGAATGTCACTGATAAAATTGACTTCGATGATTTCTGTTTGCAGGGCGATCTCCCTACTTGGCTATTCATTGATCACTTTAGCATTAGTGCCTATCCTGTCGGTCTCCTGCGCATGTCAGCTCGTACTCTATCCATATATCTTCGTATGTTCCTCAGCAATGGATCTATTATTCTTCGTCCTCGATCCATCGCCGAAATGCAAATGGTTGTCGGTGGTGGCCTCATACCATACTATCAAGACTCGAATAGCAGTTCAGCGGAGTCACCACCACTATCATTTGGGCTTAGTTGGTATTGGGAAACCATGAGCAATGGTCGTCGATACATCGGTCATAGTGGTGCGTTGCCAGGCATGGTACACTTAATGCTGATCGATGAAAACAATAGTGTGGGCGTAGTTCTTCTTTCGAATGGCGATACGGGTGAGCCGGTTGATTCATCGAGAGAGATTCGTGATACATTAGTTGAGATTCATATGTCACTTTTTCAATGTTTTGAAACCAATGTTGTCAACGTATCTACAACAACACACGTGAGTTAATGTTATTCTATCAAAATTTACTCTGATGTTTTTGTTCTAGATTTCATCAAGCAATGCATCAACGACATCGACAACTGCCGGGTCGTCTTATCAAAAAGGTAATAACACATACAAGCGGTAGTCCTAATTGATGAGTTTCTCTTTCCTTTTAGTTCGTTCAAGTATGTTTTTTGTTGTTGTTGTTCTTAGCTTTCTGTTTTAATTGATGAACAGAGTAAAAAAGGATTTTGTTCGAATAAAAAAAGTGTCGTTTCGATCAACGACAACGTTTGAAGTGTATCACTCGAGAGAATGTTATTAGGCATTTTGGCGAAATTAAAAAGTGTTATTCTCCTTACATATTATTTTATCAATCTTTTCAGATTAATGCTATCAACAGATCTTCATAACGTACAGGAGAGATGCTTTTTGGACTTTTTCCTCTTATTCTTTTTCTTCTCGTTATTTAATGATTGAAATGCTCATTTTTTTGCAGAGGTTTTTCCACTTCTTCAAAAATGCACACTCCAATATTCTTCATTATTAGGGGTTCGTAACTATAAAGTTGTTGCTTCTCAGCTTTTGACAGAACATTGAATTACGACAGACCAACGTGCGTTCTTTTCTGAATAAACAGCTCGTGTTTACAATAGAAGGACATGGATATTTCATCGCCTCTCGATAACCATCGAGAGATCTTGCGACACAGCATAGCACAAAGTAAGTCTGTTCTTAGATTTCAATATCCAAAACAACGAAAAGAAAATAATCTTGGTAAGTATAGACACGATCTTGTAATAGAAAAGTGATCTTTATAGATGTAAGAAAGTGAACAATATAATTATGTGTCGAATATGATATGTAACGGCATCATTGCACGAGTGAGGTGGGTCGGGCGCAAGAAAGAGTGATGGAAAACATCCCATGATGATCTACATTACATGGCGGATCGCATGTCGAACAAGAAACAGAGAATGAGTGATATGATATGATGACAGAAAAACAACTGTAATAGTAGTGTCATTAAAATGATAACTCAAAGTTTGCTCTCATATGATTAGGTGTGTGACAGGTCACCAGTTCTATTGGAAAGAACGCAAGGGGGAAAGCGCTGGCACCCAGCACCCTGGCACCTCAGCACCTGCTCGGCACCTTAGCACCTGTTCGACACGTCAGCACCTAACCAGCACCTGTAGCGCATTTCACAACGAGCACCTTCGGCTCCTTCAGCACCTTCAACGACTTTTCCACTATTTTAACTGCTTTTCTCAGCACCTTGTGGTAAAATATGACATCTTGATTCTGTTCTTTAAATTCCACCACAAGGTGCTGAGAAAAGCAGTTAAAATTATGAAAAAACCGGTGAAGGTGCTGAAGAAGCCGAAGGTGCTGAGATGCCAGGGTGATGGGTGCCAGCACTTTCCCCCTTGAAAGAACGTCATCAGTTCCAGTTCTTTTCAAAAGAACTGGTGACCAGTTCCCGTTCTTTTTAAAAGAATTGGCTATCTGAACCGGGTTACGGCTACATGCTCGCCTAACACTTGCTTGCAATGTATTCAGATATATATTAACAAAAGATTTTTTCGTTCTTCTTTCTCTCATTCTTCTTAATACAATCGGCATCCATCACAAGTATAACATGTGGTATTTTTCTTCTTTCCTTTCGTTATCTTATTAATTCATATATGTTTGGATTTTTCCTTTTCTATATGCCACATATACTTGGATTTTTCATTTTCTGTATACTATATATACTTGGTTTTTTCTTTTCCTGCACATAATATATGTTTAATATTTTCTCTTGACAAGTGCTTTACTTTCTTTCTCTATGTGATATCTTTTTGAAATGTGTTATATCTGATGAGATTTTTTCAATCATTTTACCTCGATCACCTATTGGATATTTCCTCAAGATGGACGATGTTGCATCCTATATATAGCTGATAGTTTTTCTAATTAAACAGCAGTGTAATACAAACATATTTCTATTTAATTATTAGCCCATCGACGATCTAGAATTATTTGTCTTTAACAATAACACACGATAAACTGCCTTCGTCCCACTTAGTAATAGAATGACAAACATCTATTTCAAGACGACTACAACAAGGGGAAAAATAGCGTATGTAGTTGATGGTGACACCATCATCATTGAGAGAACATTATATGATAAAACCATTTGGATTTGTGAGCGGAAGCGTCATGCTCTTTGTAAAAGTCGGCTACATACGGTCAATGATAAAATTGTTCGAACCATTGGCACACACAACTACGTGCCAAAAGCTACTACACCAGAAGTGATGGCTGCTCGAGCACAAATAATTGAAGAAGTGAAATCCTTCAGTAGATCGACACGTGAAATTATTGCAAATGGCGTTAGTAATTTGTCCAATCAAGCAATCGCCTCATCGCCAGATCTTCATAATGTAAAAAGAACCATTCGACGTATTCGCCAAAAGGCACAAAATCCAAACGCATTACCACTATCAATAGAAACATTATCTATCCCACGTGATCTGACAAAAACCATGTGAAATCGAACATTTCTTCAGTATAATTCAGGATTAGGGGTGCCGGCGTTCCCCGTTCCCTAGCGTTCCGTTCCCAAAGAACGGAACGCATGTCATAGCGTGTTTCTTAGCATTTTTTCAATATATTGTGATGTCTATATGGTATTGCATACCCTTTTACTCCAAAATGTTTCGCGTTCCCCGTTCCCAGGAACGGGGAACGGAACGCTTACTCATTCTTTGGAACGGAAAGTTTAACTGATACTCCCTACCAGCATACATATACCATGCTGATCAGGTAACTAGAATACGACTTTCCACTTCTATTTCAAATAGAAAAATCAAAATTCTAACTCACTATATTAGCTTCCCAAAGAAGATAATCGTTAGTCAATTAAATATAACAAGGGTTAGTCTTAATTACAGCCGGGTCCGCTACACTTTGCCGACAATCACTTTGCCGACATATCACTTTGCCGAAAGGTACTCTTTGCCGACAGATATAATTTGCTAACAACTTGTTTTGTCACCGTAGTTTGTTCATATTTCAGTCCACCAAATCTAGTAGTTTATATGGTGCAACACGAGAAATGAAATAACTAGTTCTCGTCTGACAGAGGGTAAATATACTTACCTTTTGTAGATTTAATCACTTCAGCATAGCTGCTTGAATCGCTTCCACTGTTTTGACTTGAAGCCATGATCAAATTGTAATTTTGTTCACTGCTAACAGTTTATCAACAGGATACTTGGTTTAACTGATATAAAATCAGCGTCTGATTTTATTTCGAAAAATGTTCACTATATATAGGTGAACGAAATTGGAAAAATCCGAAGGATATTTCGAAATAACCATAAACGCGAAGAGTATATTCCAAAAACAGGTAAAAAACAAGAACTGTTGGAAAATACCATATGTGACGAAAAGGAAAGAAAAAGAAGAGATATATGTATATCGTATATGTGAAGAGGAGGAAAGAAAGAAGAGACATATGTATATCGTATATGTCATCTATACGATATAATAGATGAGAAGAACGAAAAAGAATATAATATTGAATCGTAGTATAACACAGTTGAATTTTAAAAATTTTTTTGGTGCCGTACTCTAAACAAATGTCAATTTTTTTTACTTGAAATTCTTTTCGGTAAAATAAAACCTTTCGGCAAAGAGTACCTTTCGGCAAAGTGATTGCGTCCCGTTACTTCTTTCCACTTTATTCCTACTACTAAAGACATATCAACGTTTATGTTTCAGTAACTAAGTACCGGCGGGCGTAGACAGCTAAAAAACAAATTTTATGCATATAATTCCATCAACTGTGATTCACTGTATAAACACTCAACACAAGGAAATAGGGCCATCTAATATAACACTTAAATCCAAATGTTGTCCAAAATAAGATAACGGAGAAAAGCAGGCAGTTTAACAGTAGAACATCCAACCGGTTATTAGAAGACATAGGTTCGATTCCTGTCTTGATTAAATGATCCTTTTTATCTAATCATTCGTGTTAGGCAAAGCATGTCGACTGTGGATGTTTGAAAGAATTAGGAAACGTATAAAGTCGTGGATAAGCGAAATTATATTAAATAATCCTTTATGGATTCACTACGTGTGCTTTCTCTTTCGATTGAATGTTTTCGAAACTCACCCTCACTCTACTAATTGAACATACAATCATTTCATCAGAATTTTCACGATAAAAAAATGATATTCGAGATTTCTCTAATAACATAATTTTCCATTATGAAAAATTTAAACAAATCATTATATACAACTCTCCCGATTATACTTGGAACAAGAATAGGAATGTTAGACGATGTTCCTCAACAAGTTGGTACTAGAATCACTTTTTAATTTATGTGAGCTCTAAGGTGGAGAATGAGTAGAACTGTTTGCACCAGTAGATAGAACTCGTCGAGTTGTACTTTGAAGTGTTGTGGAACGCTTGGAACAGGTATCTGAACGAATCCGCAGTGGAATTACTTATCTAGTCATGTATGTCCTACAGTGTTTTTTTAGTATTTTTCAATTTTTTCTAATATAGTTTGAGCTATGGAAAATCTAATTATACCAATATATAGAGCTCATCAAGTTTTACTTGAAACGCTGATTGGAACTTCGGTAGCATGCTCCTGGAGGAATCCGGGCTGAAATTACTCGAATCTGATTCTAACTTCACCTACGTATTTTTGGAAAGCTTTCATTTGGTATAAAATTCTATATTGATATCGTTTGCCATTGGAGCTATATCTCCCGGGTAATACATTTTTCGCAACCCTGTACACAGTTATATGCTTAAACTGTAGTGGAAGGCAAACGACTGACGAAAAAAAAAACGATAATGTGTATTTTTATTAAGTAAAATTTCTTTCCTGTAATCATTTTTCGATGACTTGGGAAAAGAAAAAAACGAATGGTTGAAATTTGGTAGAATGAAAAAACACCAAAGGTTAAAAATGTCGAAAGAAAAATATCGAAAGAGTTTTTAATGCAGTTCCACCGCATGCTTTCATCAACTCCGGATGAATAATCTGTAGTAGCCAGGGACGGCGCGAAGAGGTCAGGGCAGGGGTGGTGATACTCCGAAAAGCGGAGCCTCTGGTCGAAATAGTCAAAATCGGAGAAAATTTTCTCATTCTGCTTAAATTCGGAGGAAGACTAAGCTTTTTTGTTTGCCATCGCTTTCTTTTCGAAGCAGACTTTACGACATCCTTTGGATTACTATGAACGCACTTCATACAATACGATATTGAGAGTTCCAACAAAAAATTTGATTATTTTAAAATTTTATTCTTCATTCAGTTTTAACATTACAACTTTGTTCATAAAATCACACTAGAAAAATATCAATACAAAAACTTACAAGAAACAATTTAAATACATATACAACGTCTACATTTATTCTATGGCCATCTTTCCACGACATTCTCTTTGAATATTTGCACGGTTTATTAAACGATACATAGGTTACTTAACCCGTTCGTACTGGATGTCCCATATACGAGACGGAGGCATGAAATCTTTGCACACATGAGTTAAAAAAGAGGAAATGTAAAGAGTCTTCATTATGATAAGGCATTCAGCATGTGAGGTTGCTTGCTATGACACTTATACTATATACTGAGCACAGGTCCAACTAGTTGCAGCGCTCTTATCTGATAATTACGACAACAATGAAACATCATTTAGACTCTTTAAAGTATTGAATATTCTTGAGGAATATTCTTTTTGCATTAGCAATCCGTCAATCAGATTGTTTCGCGCTGTTGTTGACGTGAGAAAAAAAAATAAATACATTAATCATTAATATCCACATATTACATTACTTTTAATGCCAGATACATCTAGCTATAACACAAATTTCTCGCCTAAATCTCAAGAATTGAAAAAATTAGTAAAATAAATTTCAAACTTACATTCTTGCCAAATTTAGGGTAAGTTGTCTACTGTAATGCTCCGAAGTCAGGGAAGTGTTTACTATAGTTCTCCAAAATTGGAGAAAACTGTTTGCTGTGGTTCTCCGAAATCGGAGAATTTTGACTAGCGCTGTTCTCCAATATCGAAGAAAATCACATGATGATCCCGCAAATTTGGAGAAAATTGACGCTATCAAAATTTTCAAATTCGGAGAATGCTTCAATCAAAATTTTTTAGAGCAGGGGGGGTGCTCACCCCTATCACCCCCCCCCCCCCCCCCCC
>JAJEKB010021111.1:39724-60512 GCA_022393335.1 Macrotrachela quadricornifera | reverse complement strand
CCCCCCCCCCCCCCGGTCGCGCCGTCCCTGTTCACGATAGAAAATATTGAATATTTCCACTCTGCTTTAACCACATAAGCTGGTTTTTTTCGTCGATGAGAGAGAAATATTTTAAGTTTTTATTTATAGGAGGACATCAATAAGTACCGCTTTAAGCTTTGTAATTTGCTTCAAGAAGTGAAAGCAACTCAGCACTTTTTGAAAACATACAATTATATATATGTATTCTAAAAGTTATATTGGATAAATAAATCATAGTAAACTTAGAAAATTTCCACAAATTAAACTCATATGTCTTTCAAATTGTAGAGGAATATTTATAATATAATAGGTTTTATGAATAAAAACTTTGAACATTCCTCTATCATTGACGAAAAAAACAGCTCATTTAGTTACAGCAAAATGGAAATATTCAGTCTTTTCTGGCGAGAGCCACCGGTGAGTCACATCAGATCGAATGTGTTAATCAAAAAATATTCTTTAGTAAACAGTTGAGCTAGCCTCTGATGTAGACTAAAGTTTTGTTCGAAGTTTTTTTGCAAATCAATGTATAAGATATCCTCTGTAGGGCTACAGTTCTATTACTTGAATTTGACTTTCAAACAGATATCTGGTTCATTTTATCTGAACTTATGACCTAAGCTAATAGGAGTTCTGGTCAGTATAGTCAAGACGAAACCGATGGATTCTTTTTGGGACAAGCAGATAATGAATCTAGAAGAATCATCGATCACAACTAATATATTCAGAAATATAAGAAGCTTAAACAGGATTTTTTCGAAAAGAAATGTTGTTAGTGATTTGTTATTAATAACAATCAGGTAACAATAATTTCTCGCTCCTAACTGATGTATGTCACAAAGTAGTCTGTTTGATATCAGAGAATGATTTAAGATAGATCAGTCGTAGGTGATTTATCCAAGGACCTTTTTATGCTCCATCTGCTGATATAAAAATATCGATAAGTCACTTTTAGGGTGGAACCGATAATCTGAAGTTTTTCAACATGACCAATTGTCAGGTGCATTTTTCATGATGTTTCAGAAGCGAGATGGAGAGGAACTTTTATCGGCAAAGTGAGGTTATCGACTATGCTCTACAAGAATACAGTATCGAAACTCAATTTGGAAGAAGTCGATGTAAACGTGCCATATATACGATGGAATCATCCATATATCAAATGAAATCTAGCAATCGACTAATTAATAATGCTATTAGTAATTTTACCTCAACGACAAAGTGATCAAGTAAAGAAACTATTGGGAAAATCATATGCAGTTAGTATAGCAAACTGCGATCCAGATTTCGACCTTGCTAAAAGGTCACGTCAAGTAGTACCGACTGCATCTTCGTTCAATGATTGAAAAGAAAGAATCACAAATAGAATACATTATCCCTCAGAATGCTCCGAAGCCGAACTTGGTCTGCAAATAAAGATATTCATTACTACTTGCTGTAGCCATATCTCAATATTACATGTAAAGCCAGAGAATAGAAAGTATCAGTTGTCGTATTAACTGAAAAGAACATGAGTGAGAAGTAAAACAGAACTATGTTTTTTTTATCTTACTCGTTATATGTGAAGATACTCATAATAGTAGAGGATCTTTCAGTATTTCGATACTATCTTACAAACATTATAGTCATTATCTCTTTAGGGTTTTGACACTTACAAATAATGTCGATTAGAACAGGATTTATTTTACTAAACCAAAACATAATTCAATGTGTAATGCACGTAAACAAAAAGAGACTAGTCTTTTTCAATAGTAAATGTCTTATGCAGTCGATATGGCCTCATAATTGGGCAGAACACTTTTCTGAGGAGTCTTCGAAGTGATAAGTTTCATGATGAATTGAGTGATGGTAGGTCTCAATATAAAGCCAAGTACAGCGTTTCGCAAGACAATTGCAGTGCGTGTGTTTGGTAAAGCGATGCGCACACCTCCAGGAATGATTTTCTGAGCTTTTGTAACATAAGGACGCATCCACGCTTCATACTGCTTCAATGCCTCCCTGTAATCCTGATGCCTTGAAAGCTCACCGGCAAGAATATAAGCGCCCACAAATGCCACGTTTGCTCCCATACCGGTGAGTGCAGAAGGACAGTAACCTGCGTCACCTACTAAAGTCACCCGTCCTTTTGACCATCGATCCATTTTGACTTGTCCAATATTATCAAAATAGAAATCATCAACGTTTGGTAGTGCACGAAGAATTCGGGATGCTTCGAAGCCAACATCAGCAAATAACTTTTGTATAAGACGTTTTTGCATGTCGACGCCGAGGTTTTTGTAACCTCGTTCTTTACTCCGAAAGCAGAGATACGCTTGCGTTCTGTCTTGGTTATCTGGACGGAGTGCTACTGATCGTCCTCCTGGCGCGCTATGAAAACGTACCCAACTACCATCGGAGTCGATGCGAGGAATAGAAAAAAATGTTGCGTACAAGTCAGAATAAGAGATAGGGAATTCATCGCCGAAGACGAGACGTCGAGTGTTTGAGTGTATACCGTCAGCACCCACGACTAAATCGAACTCGCGAAGATTGCCGCTAGCAAACTTGACTTGCACTTTATCGCCATAATCATCAATAGCTTGAGGAAAATCACCGAAAACGTATTCGACGTCGTTACGGATGTGCTCGTAGAGAATATTGGCTAATTCTGCACGACGAATTTCAAACTCGTCAACGAAGCCTTTTTCACTAACGCTACTTTCATCAAAACTGACTTGCGATCGTCCTGCGCTATCGACAATGTGTATTTCTTGCTCTTCAGCACTCTTCTCGCGAACTTTGCTTTCGATTCCCATACGCCGAGTAACTTCTTTCCCCTCATCTTGTAAGTTGACCCACTGACCAGATAAACGTAGTTCCGGTGCACGCTCAACCACCACAGGTTTCATACCGTAACGATGTAAAAAATAAGCCAGAGCAGGACCCGCAATTCCTCCACCGACCACCAGAATATTGTAGCTTTTTCTTGACTCTCTAAGGTTGGATAAGAATCGACGTAACAACATTGAATGCATTTTGCGCTATTGATAAATTCTGGAACAAAATAATAGAAGAGTCAGATAGATGATCTTTCTGGCCGCCTCTTATTCGTGATAGACAAGAGTTACTGACAAAAACTTGCTTGTACTTTACTTATAACATATTCATAGCTATGCAAAAAGTTATTGAAAAATCAGAAACATAAATACAAAAATATCGTGTCTGAAGAGTATTGTAGTACCTACCGAAATGCGTAACAGAATGTTTTTATGTGAGAGAAAACGAATTATCGAGTGTAAACGTTTTTACAGTTATATAATGAATGCACTCTTCATACGTAACAGTACGCACTTCTTTTATTCTGTCTGTGTGAGACAGGATGAAAGAAAAAAACCATCGTTAGGCACTCGTATATTTGCGTTCTTTTGCATACTTATTATTTATGGAGTGTTACCATTCTATGCTCTTCTTTCTCTCTGTAATTTTTTATGCTATTCTTCGTTCTGTAGCACGTGTATTATGGAGTATGGTTTGGTTTTCTGCTTTGTTTTCTTCTTCTGCTCACAACATCTACTCAAATCAAAGCTGCGTTCTGTGGTGGGCGTCGACTATTTTGGTCAACAGCCAAAAATTCCATTCATTTTCTTAAGACGGATATTCGAAACGAAGAAAAGTTTATAGCGCAAACAGCAGATGATAAACCTATCTCATATAAAATTGCCAGCACAGCATCATGTATTGTTGATATAAACATGTTTGAAGTTGTTGAGAGAACTGTTTGATTACTGGTGATGTGTTTCGTATATGATGTACGCGATAGAGATATGATGTTATAACATTTATCATATTATTATGCTGTCGTTTTACTCTTTTCTCTCAACGTCCATTCGAATAAAGATAAATTTGATTTGGTCAAATATAATTTGGTCCTTAATCAAAAGAGCAAGTTCTTTGTTGAGAAAGAATTCGAAGAGAGTTCTATTTAAACTCACCATTATACGAAAAGTAATTCAATTGATTCTGATTGAGTGAAACTTTTCATGTAGTATCAATGATAGTTTGTGGATAAACATCTACTTTGTTTGGTTTTGATCGCATACGATGATGTCGGAGCAACTTGATACAAAGACATGCTTCCGAATAACGAATGTGACGCTTCCATTTGTTTGTTTGATGATGCAGATAAGTTCTGATACATTCAATCATTTCATTTAATTCATGGACTTATCGATTCTGGTTTGTTTCGTGCAATTAAAGTTCAAATGCAACTAGTTCTCGCTGATACAAATGTTCATGATCTTGTACTTTCCTCTCATATTGACCAAGCTCAACATTGAGCATATGATGTTTCATTTCTTGAATGGCTTTATTCTGTTTATGTTTATACAGCTGTTGTTCAGTATTTTCTATTTTGATACGACCAAATGATTTAGAAAATTATGACAGACAATACGTTGTTGAAACATAGACATTTGTTTTGAATGTTTTCATTTGCTCTCTCCGAATCGTATTCAAATGATTGATTACTCCATACTATAAAATAACAAGACAAGGAATAAAACGGAGCTATTAGTCAAAATGATTAGTTAGTACTTGTTCACTAGTTAAATGCAATGATGATACTTGTCGAAATAACTGTTGATCATAGGGAGTATCTTTAAAACGATTTATTTCGTAATGAATTGTTCTCATTAGATCAAGACGATGTAAACAAACAAATTCTTTTAATCGCTGATCAAGCAATTCGATTAACATGAATGTTACGGGATATGACGATGATGACTGTTTGGATAGTTCTGTTGTATATTGTTCAGTTTGATTTTGTAATAAGATCGCCTATTCTCCGACATATTTCTGAATTAGGTCATTTTCATTTGATTTGACTGTTTTAAGAATAGCATCCTATAAAGACACCAGCAAGTACCATCAACTCTACTCATCGGATGGGATACGCACTCTTCAACTGACTGGCCACATGTGATGCTGAAAACCAAGATGAAAATCGGTTTGATAGAGGCAAAGAATTTGATCAAGACAAAATTGATGATCAAGAATTGCAAGTCTTGCTAAGATGAAATGTTGTTCTTTCTTTTTCTTTAGTTTTGAATTTAACTGTAGTCGTAAGGATTGTAACAATAGGTGCCGTGGCATTTTCAGATATTTTGAGCGTCTATAAATCTTAATCTCTTCTTCTAGACTAGAATGTACACTATCATCGACAGTATCTGACACGATTTCTTGTGTAGCTTTTTTCATTCGTTTCGATATGTCTTGAGAAATACATAACTGACTCATCGATTGTAGAGATTAGTTCAATAAGTTCTGTTGTGATCGATTTCGTTTTCGTTTAAGAGACTGTTTGACTTGATCATTTGCTACTACTGCTGCTGCTGCTGCTGCTGCTGCTGTTGTTGTTGTTGCCTTTGCCGGATGCTGACAGGATTGTTCTGATATTGTACGATTTTTATTTTGTATTAGTGTTGTTATTTGTTCTTCATTGACACCACGCTTACGACATTTTCGTTTGAAACGTTGTAATTTTCGATTTCCATGCGATTCCGATTTTGTTATCTTTTTCTTGATAATGTTTTGCGCTTGTCCAACAGTCAATACCTGTGTCGGTGATGATAACAGTGTTACAGTCTTATTTTGGAATCATAGGAGAAGATAATTTGGAAGCTTAGTAATAGTTCTAGTTCGTTTATTTCAAAAGAAAACGCAAGTATTTATACCCTAAGAAAGTGGTTACTTTCTCACCTCTTGTAATATAACATCTTTCTAGGTGAATAACTAAGTGATATCACCTTGTTCATCACTTAGAAATAACACAATTCGATGTAGATCAAAAGAACAGAAGCAGAACGAATTCACATAACGAAAGGAAAAAATCTCATATGATCATATATGAAGGCAAAGAGGAAAATACCATGTGAACGAAAAGAAAGAAAATCATATATGTGAAACAGAAGTGAGCGAATCTTCTATATGTTCGCGTACAGATCGCAACCGGTTTTCTTCGGTCAAGATGTTTCCAGGTTGCTCAGGTAGATGAATCACGAACTGACTCGTTCCTTTCTTGCCACAATGAGACGTTTGTCCTATATTTTGTCATTCCACTCGATCATTATCGGGCAGAAAAGTAATACCTATATGGAGACCATCATTCTGTTCGACTTCGTCGCTAACAAGAAGATCTGTTCCACGACCAGCGATATTCGTCGCTATAAGAGCATGGCCAGCTTCCAGTGTCTCTCGAGCGGCGTTTTTCTCGTCATTTTCGGTGTAAACTTTCACTCGATCGGGATTGTAGCCAGCAAGACGGCTAGGAATAGTTCAAGCTTGTTCGATGTATTTCGTAATGATCAATACAGCACGTTTCTGTCTCAGCTTCTCTGCGCAACTGTTGACGATGTTATCAAACCAATCAGACTCTATAAATATTCTGAAAGTTGGAATTCTGCTCTTTCGAATGCGATATGAACGAAGCAGTTTGGTGCTGCTTCATGAATGCTAGAGAATAGGTTATTGAGCTGCTTCACCCCCAAACTTTGTTTGATTATAGCCAACCCTTCCAAACTGGGGGGAAACGAGGCATATGAGGTATAGTACAGCTTCACTTGCTCTTTCTTTCAGTAGATGTAGCTTTTCAGCCGTTTTCGATTGGCGGCTGTTCTGATGTTCAATGCCAATAGCCGGTCTGGTCGGAAAAAGAATGATTTAACTTTTATTTATTATTCAGCAAATTAAAAACAAAAATCTACACCATACTTCGAGAGGGTGAGGGTGAGGGTATGGGTGAGGAGGATGAATCAAGGGTGAAACCTGATTCTGTGAGTTTGAGATTTATAATGATCTAAAATCATGTAAAATGATTTAAAAATGATTTAAAATCATCTTAAATCAATTTTTAAAGTGATTGAACATGATTTAGATTGATTTGATTTTGATTTAGGGGATGATTTAATTCAGTCGTTTTCCCCTTGGGGTGAGTCGTGTAGGTTGCGATTATCGCGATTTCATCCCGGATAAAGAAATCATCAGATGGCTTTGGCTGTTGTTGAAATAAAGGGTCTGTGAATGGTGTGTATAAGGACACCGTGATCGGGATCTCGATTTTGTGCTGACGTCTTACGAGACGTAATTGTATAAGAGTTTTAAGCTTGTGATCACAGGGTGTGGAAATACGTTTGTTTATATGTTGTGATTTGTAATGGAAATTTTACGAATAAAAATTTATTTGATGAGTTTGTAGATCTGATAAGTTTATAACGAAGGACTTTTATATTTGATTTGGCGGTAGTCGGAATGAGTTTATTTTTAGGGTAACGAGTAACATGTATTTTTGTATGCAGGACAGATAACTTGATGAGAACGGTAGATAGTGGAGTTGAAAGGACAAAGGACATGATAGTCTTTAGAAATCTTGGCATAGCGTGGTTTTATGACATGTGTAAAGGCAGTATACAATGGTGTAGCCTAAACATATGACGGGCGACTGCGACAGGCTGATATACATTTTGGAGAGAGTTTTGTATCCCATGTGAAAGAAAACGACGCCATCAACGGCCTTAAACGATGCAAAACGGCGAAAAACGGTTCCCGTTACGATGATCATTTCAGTGTTACAGGAAACGACTGTCGTTACACTGTAAAAAAAAAGGAATTTTACCGAACCAAAAAAGATATCGGCTGGTCGGTACACCGTCCGATCCTTTTTTGGTTCCATGAAAAGAAAGTTTCGTACCAAACTTTCGTTCGAGAAATGACAAAAAAGGTTTCATACACGAAGTTCAGTACGAAACTTCTATCGGAAAAGGTCAAAAAGGTTTCGTATCAAAGGTTCAGTACCAAAATTTTTCATAAAACCGAAACAGGGTTTCGTAGAAATGGTTTCATGCTGAACATTTTATTCCAGATTGAAAAGAGGTTTCATACTAAACATTGCACATCAACTTAAAGAGAAGTTTCGTACGTGCTTATTCGCACTGAACTTTTTATCACCTACCCAATAGCTGATGATGGAAGCAGCGTCCGAAGTAATGAGTCAGTTTAGTTTCCATTTTGCATTCGTGAGTTGATCTTATTTAGATATGAAAAGCTACATAGAATTCTTACACAAATTCTATATAGCTTTTCATATCTAAATAAGATCAACTCACGAATACAAAGTGGAAACTAAACTGGTTCATACCTATGAAGCTGTTTCCATCATTAGTGAAAAATAAAACTTAATCGCCAAATAGTGTCTCGAATTAATCTACAATAAAGAGCAAATCAATTAATTTTATATAATAAAATAAACTTGCCCATACAGCTCATATGTGCGGCGATCTAAACAGAAAAAAGAAATATGTTTATTTTCAATAGTGAAACTTACCCATAATTTGATACAAAGATGCTTTTGAAATGAAACGCGAGTTAATTTGAATTAGATGATAAATCTATCTGCGAGTCCCATATTAAAGTCACTCTGTCACAGAAAAGAAGTTTATTTATTTTGGTACAACAAACTTACTGATTAATTTGTAGATTTTCGGAAAACATTAGGTTCAGCAGTGTTGTCACCGAACCTAAAACTATATACAATTAATTAATTAATTAGGATACTAGTTTATCAAAAAAGTTCTTACTTAATTATGTGCATTCGGATGTGCAGGATATTTTACACACTTTGACAAGACATTCGCACAAATACTTAATCTTCGAACATCTTCTATATGATGATAATTTTTCATGAATTCATTCGTATATATATACAACCTACACTGGCAAAACAAAACGGTGAATGAGTAGTGGACGAAAAAGTTCCGTAGGTTTTCAATAGATCCTTCAGGGTACTTCAAACGTCTTCTGCATGGCAATAATTTTCTGTGAGCACATTCGTATATGTATATATAGGCTGTGCCGTCAAAGCAAAACGGTGAATGAGTAGTGAACAAAAAGGTTCCGTAAGTTTTTATCCCATATTTAAGGGTACTATAGGTAACTTTTTGAGCGCTATCACGGCGTACCATTGGTAACTTTCTGAAGGCTATCTCGGACTACTGTTAGTAACTCTTCGACGACTATCTTGGAATACTATTAGTAACGTTTTTGACGGATATTCCAGGAGTAATACGTGCAACTTTTTGAGACCTACCAGATAGTACATCTCGTAACTACTTGAGACTGTTTCGTTGCGGAATCAATAATTTTTAAAATGTATGTTTAGATATTATCTCTGCCTTCATATAAGTTATCTAGACATAGTTCATACTAGACTAATTTGAGTTAGCAGACTCTTAAAAAAATTCGTGTTTTATCGGATTTTGAAGATTTGGTACTGTTTTATGAGACGATTTTAAGTGTTGCGGCATGAAAATTGTTTAGTAATTTTTATACAGGACCCTTCAAAACGCTAAAAATTGAAGAGAGTTTTGAAGTTTTACTATGAAACTGTTTGGAAGTTCCATGCACTGTGTACTGGAATTTTGGTAATTTTGTATCTTTTGCTCAAAATCGGTGAAAGTCTTATAAGACAACTAGAAGCACCGTATATCTTACACGAATCAATCGGAAGCTTTGTAAAATATTATAAGGTTTAACATAAATTAAGTGGAATTGTTCATAGTTTCGTAAATGATATAATGGTTCGGTACATCTTTTACGAAATCATGAACAACTCCGCAAGTGTTGCAAAGATTCTACCCATATTTTACGAAACCTTTGATAGTTTCAAAGGTCATATAATAGTTTCGTATATTTTATACGAAGCCATTAACAGCTGCACCAATTTTCTGATGATTTAGTACACATGTTACGAAACCGTCAACAGTTTCGTAGGGCATCTAAAGGTTGCGTATAAGTTCTACGAAATCGTTCATAGTTTTGTAAATGTTCTAATAGTTCCGCACATATTGTACGGAACTAACCATGGTTTCATAAATGATAAACCAAACCATTACATCATTGATAAAACTATGAACAGTTTCGTGCAATATATGCTGAACCTTTTGATGCTTTACAAAACTTTTGATAGATTCGTACACGGTATACGAAACGTTTAATTGTTTCACGAAGCTACCAGTGGCTCCGTAAAATATGAAAAAGTTCAGCGTACATTGTACGAAACTGTTCATAGTTTTGTAATTGATGTATTGGTTCAGTATATCTTTTACGAAACCATGCCTAGTTTCGTACAATGTATCCAGAACTATTAGAGCATTTCCGAAACTATGACTGGTTTCGTAGAATATATACAAAACGTTTAAACACTATGCAAAACCGTCAATAGCTTTGTACAAAGGATACGAAACTATCGAAAGTTCAGTACGTGGTGCATGGAACTTCTAGAGGGTTTCGCAAACAAACTTTGGAATCTTCTGCAATTTTCGGAACTTAAAATGGTTCTTTATAATAATTACGAAACGATTTGTATGCCGCGAAACTTAAAATCGTTTCGTAAAACTGTACCAAACCCTTAAAGTTCGGTAGAGCTCCTATTTTTTTTACAGTGTAGGACTATCGTTTTTCTGCCGTTTTACAGCATCATTACATCGAACTGTAGAAATAATCTTTTCTATGCATTATATAGAAATGATGTTTTTTAAAATTTCTATATGAACAATATAGACATATAAAAACTACTATTTCTAATTTGTTTCTATAGAAATGCTGTTTTCTATCTTTCTATATAAATTATATAGTTTAAGTATTTTTTATATTTCTATGTGAACTATAGAAATCGATTTTTCTAGTTTTCTATAAAAAGTATATAGAAATAGTCTTTCTTATTTTTCTATATGGAGTATATAGAAACAGTCTTCTCTAATTTCCTATATGAATTATATAGAAATAGTAGTTTTTTTTAATATCTCTATATTGATTATATAGAAATACTATTTATTATACTTCTATAGAGATTATATAGATTAAATGGTTTTTATATTTCTATGTGGACTATATAGCAATAATTTTTTCTAATTTTCTATGTGGACAATATAGAAATAGTGTATTTTATGTTTCTACATGGGCAATACTGTCTTAGAAATAAACGATTTTCTACTATATGTGAAGTGCATTTGAAATGCATTGAGCACACTAGGTAGTGAGAATAGTATTTATGAGCGTTTGCTAATAATTTTGTAGCTATCTTATTATATGAATCTAGTATGAACTTACAAGATCTTATGAGTCGGTCATACATACATCTTATTGTCTGTCTTGATGTAAGATATCAGAGACAACGATTTTTTGTAAGTTTTTTTCGAATGATTGATTGCGAAAATGCATGATCATGTTCTAATATCAGATATTTTCATATATGAATCTAAGATTGATCAGATTATCTGATTTTTTGACCTGAGTAGATAAATAATTTTTTTTCTTTATTATAGATCAATATGGATATCCAAATTGAACAGTAAATATTCATTCTAAATAAATAATTCTTTTTATTTTTATTTTAAATCAATTCGAATATCAACATCAACAGTGAATGTCGAGGCATGGAAATCAGCTGAACCTTTCGGATTTCTATAAAATCGATTAAAAAATCGCTACTTTTTTGCTCTACTTTTTTGGCTTCTCATTATAGAAATAGATCAGGAAAATGGCGATTAATTGATTGATTTTATAGAAATCAATAAGGACCAGCCAATTTTCTTGAAATGATATTTTTTAGCCGGTTTCAGAATGTACTAAAGAAGCTAAAAAGTAATCATCAACATATGAGTCATCTGGATAATTAATATCTAAATTGGCTATCGTATTCTTATAGGATCTGACATTCGGATTGATCGTCCTGGGTGATTTAAATTTCAGAATATATTGTTTTTTTATAACATGCCGTTATTCACCGGAAACGGCCTCAAACGACGTCGTTTACATTTCTTTCATACTGGAATTAGATGGATCTTTTTCATATATTTATTTTTTCCTATTGTTGTTGTAATAATTTTCAAAACGTTATTGAACTAGGTGAAAACCAATACGATCAAAACAAGAGCAAATCCAATATTAAATGATATAAATATAAAAAATCATGTATTGCAAAAAGAGTATATCTATCGTATATGTTTTTTTTACATCATATACCTCCAGAATATAAACAGTACCGTCTGTTTCGATTCGATTACGGCATTTCCATATGGTTTCCTTGTATTATATTTAATAGCAATGATTATGGATAAATGCTTCAGAGCACTTTCTGAACGTATACAAATACGGATGTTCAATCGATTAAGTGATGATATAGATATTTGTGAATTCTTTTATTATTGTCTACCTATTATAATATTACAAGTCATTATAGTTCTTCTTTGATATTTATTGGACTCGCTATTGCAACATATCAAGCTTATAGAGGACTTTTGCCTAGTTAAATTTGATCTATTCTTATCGTATCGAATTACAGAATTTGTACACCTTATATTTTCACTGAAATAAATTTATTTGAAGATGTATATCATTTAATCAAGATTAATTCTTATACATATGTTAGTAGAGAAGGTGACTTTCGGTGAATTTTCTTTGAAATAAGAACTAGAAAAATGATACAACAACGTTATTGAAAAGTGAAGAAAAAACAAGCTGATATTGTTTTAAGGGACATTTTCTTTCCGCTCTATTATCAAAAGTATTGGACTAATAAATCGAGTTATTATTCCTTGTTTGATGACTACTGCCAGACTATTACTTGACAGACGGAAAGGAAACAACATTGAGCATAACCGACGGACGATGAACATGTTCATCATATATAAAACGATATATTCTGTCAGACGATATTGCAGATTAAAAAAGAAGAAATTGTACATCGTCTATACCTTATAGAAATCGAATTATTTCGCTAATAGATTTGATCAATGTTGTTGACAAGCAAAACCTTTCTATTATCATCAATCGCAGATCAAGAACACCTTTCAGTGTTGTTCATATGCACCATTATCCGTATATTTATTTGATAGTTATATTGTTCGTTCAATTTATTTTTATCAACATCTATTTTTTTTATTACTTATTTGTTTTCTTTTGATTTTATTGTCTCCCCGTTTTCGCAATTATCGCCGTCTTATCAACGAAATTATTCAATAAGCAAGACGAAAGAGATGCAAATGGAATGATTCTGTTGAAAAAAAGAAATCATATTAACATTCGTTTATGTCTTATTCGCTTTCTCAAACAAATGATTCGGATTGATGAATAATGATGAATATATAACATCAATGAATTTTTGTCGATGGTTAATCGAGGCTTCAACAATTCCATATATTCTTTTTTGCATTTTTTCTAGTTATTGTGTGGGATACATTAATAGTTTTTTCGATGAATGTAAATCATTTCAGGTCTGTGCAATCATACTCAAAGTTCCTCTGTTCTTCCTTATGCGTTACGCTGAAAATCAACCTGATTGTTTTCTCAAGGACATGGAAGGATGGATTTTTTACGCATTATGTAAATCGTCTTCAATATGAAATATTTATTAAAAATACATCATCTCTTGTACTTCATTTTGTTTGTCTTTTTGATGTTTTGTCGTGGATCGAATTGAAATAAAATAAAATTACATCGAACTGTCTAACAACCGTTGTGCTACTGAGACGTAATGAATGACCACTAATAGTAAAGATATTTGTTGAGAAAACTTGTTAGAACTGAGAATTCGATGGCATTTGTCAGATATATTAATGAGAGTTGGAAAGAGTATGTTCAAAAAGAAGTTAGAGATCAAATTTTCCATTTTCATACAATAGTAGTCTGCCAAGTATAATAAATATCGATAGGATCATTTGAGGTGGTAAAGGAGATTGATTGAATCTAACCGACTCAATGATCATCATTCTTTTTAATAAGAACATAAGTAGTAATCGATGTATTAAGTATAGATATCGTTCAATACTTTGCCCATGTAATTCTTTTCTTCGTTAATAACGAAGAAGATTACCTGTTTGATAGAATATTTCATCAATGAAGTCGATGAGAGCTTTTTTTGTCAGATTAAAAAGTCCACGATGTTCAACAAAGATACCTACAGCTCTGAGAAATATTTCACCTTCTTAAACAATAGTAATGGATTGCATTGAATTTAGCTACAACCACATACCGATTGCAACACTATCTCTATTGGCCATCACATTGACGCTATGATTCCCTTTTTATTGTTCGGCTTCAATCATACTCGTATCTCTTTTCTAGCCACAGGCATTTAGACCTCTGTATCAATACGTATGTCATCTTTCTGTCTATAAAAAGGTTTACTAGACACTTGTTTGTAGTGAAATTTGAACGAATCGCAGATTTCAGTGGCAAATGAAAAAGGAAAATTATTGTTTCTACATCAAAAAGCGCACGGCACTCAATGCTTCATCAATCATTATCCATATTGAATTTACTAACGTTTTTAGAATACTCTATCCGTAATGATACCTGAGCATATGAAAGAGAAGAAAGAAAGAGATACGAGGATGATGGAAGTCGAATAACAAAAAGAAAATAAGAAGCATACGCCTATTGGTAACTATAGGCAGTGTCGTAATTGGACTGACCTAAGTGATCATAGATATTTATTTTGCAACATAATTGTAGAATAGTTGTTTGAAACAATTCATTATGTAAACAACACTTCGCCTTCACTCTCAGATTTGACAGTTTTTCTTTTCTGTAAATTGATTTTTATTAAGAATCAGCAAGTCTATCAACTTGTCTAATCGTTTCTCTAAGTGGAATATTGGTCGACATTGGAACGATGCGATTAGTGTTATTAATCAATCTACGTCTGGTTCGACAATGTAGTAGTTTCAACAGTTCATCGCGAAATGAATGCGAGGCCAATGTGTATATATAGAATGACAAAACAGAGAAAAGATAAATTGTCGTATCAGCCGAGAAGCTAATAAATCGTTCGATAGCTATACGATCAGCTGACTTATTCGTCACATAAAGTGTCGAAGTACTATAAAATAGATAAAGCATCCAAGGTGTTTGAGTCAAAGAGAAGACGATTGCTTGAAAAAGAAGCATCGCAAAAACTTGTCGATCACGTGTACGCTCTAAATTTTCATTGTTGTTTCTTTCATTGGTAATGATCTGACGACGCCGTTGACGTTTAAGTACAAGATTATGGCGAATGATGATTGCACAAATGATCATTATGGAAACTGGAAGAACATTTCCAGCGAGAAGTGAATAAATACTATGATAGACTGTCAAACGAATATCGTATACAGACCCACATCGACCATCTTTGACATCAAAATAGATAAGAATATGTATAGGCACTATCAACCAGATGATCATGATCATTGCTGTAACACGATAAGCGACCGAAACTTTGGCAATATTTCTCAGACATGCAGTAGTTGATATCGACGTACAACGATCAATACAAGCTGCAACCAAGCACCAGCGATACATCATATTGATGGATTGAAGAAAATAGACGCGAATCTTACAAGCAATCGTAGTCGTCGTGAATGGATCCACACGATCAATGGAGTACATAGCCGATATAACAAACAAAAACAGGGTGAATAGCATCATTACAGATGCCAGTCTAAAATCTATAGCAAAAAAGCAAATACACTATGTAATGATCTTTAGCACATACTAAAAGTAGGGGCAGTGACTCTCCAATACCGTTCGATGCTATTTATATGTGTTACGATTCTATAAACGTTAATCAGCATTTTTTAATCATGATGGAGGAAAATAAGATAGAGAAATGCAGTTTCTATTATTAAAAATAGGAGGGTGAGAACGCATGGAATCGTATATTACAAGAACTTACATATGCAACAAGATATCGTACGAAACTGTCGTCGACTTAAGAGTAGGATGTTAAAACAACAGCCGGTCACACCAAAAACCAGATAAGTTGAATGGACATACCGAATCATTTGTTGTTGCACAAAAACTAGTGTGTTACCCAATGACGACATTGAGAAGATGATAAGTTCGTCGATAATGATGTATTGTTTAGCGTCTTTTCAAGATAGTATTTCACAATAGTGTGTCTAAAAGATCAGAAGCTTGCAATTATATTACGATATAGACACAACTCTATGATCAAACTCTACTGTCATAGAGACGGCCGAAAGAAAATATCAAATACGTTTTATCCAAATATAAAATTTTACTACTAGAGATGGAGGATGAACATCTTCAAAATTTTCTTTAAGAAACAAGAGAATTTTTGTGCAACTAATTGTTCATGTTGCGATGAATAACCACCACAGAAATCTAGTCTTCTGAAAGGCAAGAGGCCTCTAATTAGATTAACCATTATTTTATAGATAGTAGCGCTTTTAACACTGGATCGGTAAGGACGCTCTCCTCCCTCTTTTCTTGTTTATTCAAAAAAATGCTCAAAAATCTTATAAAATCCGACTGAGCGAAGCAAATTGGTGACAGTCAAAATTATCTTGGACGTTGTCTTCCATCCTCCACTTCGATATACAGAAGAAAAAAAACTAGTTCTTATCTTATGCTTACATTGAAGTTTCATCTGGATGTGGATTATAATCTTCAAGCCTATTCAACCGTCTATTTCGATATGAAAGAGAGACAAAATTTTCTTTTAAATATTAATTCTTTCCTTTAGCTTACATCGAATCCTTATTCGGATTTTAATCATCATGACCAAACACTAGCATCATTCACTTCCATGTGAAAGAAAAAGAAAATGTTTTCTTTACAAAAAACTAATTTTCATCTTACAGGTGGTATTGTATCTTCATTGTGATTCTGATTATAATCATCAAGCTAACTCTATTGCATATTCGAGATTGAAACGGAAGAAAGCTTTCCTATTGAAAAAAACCTCATTTTTTATAGATGAAATTGGATTTTTTATTAGATTTTGATTATGACCAATATACTAGTTTCTTAAGCTATGTCGGCATAGAATAGAAAAAGAAAAATTTTTCTTTTCAAATATTTATATCCATCTTGGAGGTGAATGGAAAAAAAATTGTTACTTTGGTTGTAATACCAAGTCTTGAGTTATATTTCAATGTCGATGCCGAGACGATGTTCATTGTCTGTAACAATCGAGAAAAGAAAAAAAACTTTTTTTTTCAATTAATTTCTTAGTCGAAGATAATATTAAGGACGAATTAGATTCGGTTTACATAAACTAAATCAGCATTGAGTGCGCATATCGATTTCAAGTACAATAATATTTCACGGAATACTGTTTTTGCTATCATAAATAAAGTGTGATCTTTCGAAATAGTGTGCAGAGTTTGTGTCTCAATCATAATAAATGAAACGAAGTCTCGCGATGCTAATAATTCATCGCTTACAAATGGTATTTACATATTGGTATGTTTTGTTTTTAATTTCATCGAATATTTAAAAGAAGCTTGGATGTTGTACTGACACCAGTATCGTTTTATTGCAATGAAAAAACATCAATCCTTCAAAATATTCGACACATGAAGTTAATTAATTCAACAAATTTGTCATGAAGTTCTGTGTAGTGATATCAGTAACATCGACAAAATGTATTAATCAGGTCATACACTTTCATATGTTACCAATAGATTTTGTTTTCTTTATGCTGTTGCACTTGCGATAATGTGAACGAAGGCAAAGTTCGATCATTGATTCGAAATAATTAAGTAATTAAATACAAGGTTTGTTTTCTATTTGTTACTGGGATTATGTAGCAAAAATTCAAATTAAATTCATTAGATGTGTTCGTCGTCGCCATCGAGTGAGAGATTCCTTAAAAGTTTTCATATATAAGTTTGAAGGCATCACAAAGATCATAAAGATAAGAATTGATGGAGTGAAGGAGATGAAATAAGCACTAAGATATAACCATAAATTTTCTGACGTGTTCACACATGCAGAAAGCCTTGCAATGATCAAACGATGGATTGATAGACCACGTAAAACGACGGGACTAATGATCAATTGTTTATGTTCATTGAACTGTTTACGAACATGTTCGATGAGAGTTTGATCAGTGTGTGTATTCGATCGACGTCGAGCGCCTCCAAAGATAATACATAAAGCAGAAAGTAAATTGATCAGAAATGGATCGATGAGATGAAAAAACAGAACAACTGTATTGTAATCTTGAACAAAATGTGAATAACGAGTAACACACTGGATATATCGCACAAACGTGTCTTCATCCGTCGTGTTCACGTATGTCAGATTTCTGACAGTTTCATTGACTGTCGACTTATATGCGAACAGTTAACGATAGATAGGCTGATGAATGAGAGTTGTCATGATATAGAATGGCAAGACTAGAATGATCCATTGTGCACTTCGTTTACTTTTCTTTATATCAAAGCTGACACCTTTGAGAACCTGAATCGCTCGTTCCACAGCGACACAACCAATCATCCAAATACAAGAAAAGTTTTAGGATGGGTTCAGTGGACACACAATCTCCTCGAAGAATAGATAGTCTAGCCAGAACATTGATATGAGTAAGAACAACAAACCAAAACTTGACAACAAACATACTGATTGTTAGTAAAGAGGTAACAGATGATGCAAGAAGATACAATCCACATTCCACTTGTTGTACCAGCTTTATTTTTGGATGTAATGAATGAAAAAATACTGTTGATCAATCCTCCAACAAACATTAGAATTATTAAAGCAGCACTTAATTTCAATGAGAATGATTGATCATTTAATGTTGTATTTATTCGAAGTTCTTCGTATAAAATATCATCCAAAGTCAAACCAATACTTTTACTATGAAAGTTACATTGATCACTGATAATACAATAACTATGTTGAGGATCTAAAATGTAACACAACATTTCATAGTATTCAAGAAAACAATCTAAATACTGACTGAATCGATTGATAGTGACAT
Source organism: Macrotrachela quadricornifera (assembly GCA_022393335.1). Lineage (NCBI taxonomy): Eukaryota > Metazoa > Rotifera > Eurotatoria > Philodinida > Philodinidae > Macrotrachela > Macrotrachela quadricornifera. The sequence continues at coordinate 41,692 of JAJEKB010021111.1, read as the reverse complement.
TGTTTTGTCCAGAGATGAAAATAGAAAAACTTCCCGTCGTATATGGACGATAGGTTGTAGCAACTAAGACATATCGAATGTTCATCTCTAAATCAACAAAGAACTTCAATTGTCCTTGATTGCAACTACCATTATGTTCGTAAAGTAGATTATCACGTGGTTGAAGTGAATCAAAATCATTTTTGTAGATATAATCATATGTATCAAGTTTGCTGACAATTCAAATAATATAGGAGCCATTTCTACTGACAATTATTTCCAAACTTTCATAATAACATTTTGGTATTTGACAATCTCGATAATACAATGGACTATTCACAGTTAAGTCTAATGATTCATTGAATTGAATATTCATTGGCAGACCTATTTATAAACAAAGGAATATATATATCGTAGTTCATAAAGTTTCTGACTCAATCTTCTTTCTAATAATTGTTTTCAAACTGTCTGAAATCAACAATGTCTTCTCTAATGAAAATGAATAATAATCAATTTTAATTACGTCATAAGACGTTTTTCAGAGCTGAAACATCCAAGAATAATTCAATCTATAATTTGTTTTTGATCGTATATGGATAAGCAAACCAAATTAAGTTTATATTTAACAATACAATATTTAGACATACTGAGATTCTTGATAGTGACATTGTTCACACCGAGTAGTTTGGTCATAATGTTGCCGATATCTTTTGACCTTTTTGTTGTTACAACTAGGATGTATGTTGTATCCAAATAAAGAGGAAGTTCAAACTTAAGTTGCTGATGAGAATCTTTATTATCATTTTCTTCAAGAAGATTTTCATGTGGATTAAGTGGATCGAAACTATTTTCGTAGATAAGTCCGCATAAGTCGATGTTACTACTACTTCGCATTGTATAAATTCGACTTTCAGGAACATTGATTTGGAAAGTTTCATAGTAAAAGTTCTCTTCCATACAATTCTGAGAATATATTTGGTTTTGATTCGTCAGTGTTAATAACCACGTCAATTGAATAATCAATGACATATCTATGTAGTAACAAAACCAATTTCTTTTTATTGAAATTTTGTTTCAACTCACCACAAGAATTTTTTGAATATTCAAACTTTTGAATTAGATGATTTCCTGTATCGACAACAAACATATTTCCATGTCGATCAAAACTAATCGTAGATGATTGAAACAATTGAATAGATTGAGAATCCCTTCCATAACATCCTACAATACAAAGAATACTACTGAGTCCTGATCGAAAAATGCGATGATTGTTTGAATCGACAATGAATAAATAATTTTCAGCATCGTATATAATTCCAGTTGAACAATGAAGACGAATTTTAGAATTTAATGATTTATCGCTGACAATTGTGTTTCCATCTAGATTTTCCGATCGAAATAGTTGAACTCGATTATTTTCACAATCTGCTACATATAAGCCGAAATTTTCATCAACAATAATCTCAACAGGACTATGAAGTTGATTTGAAGCAGATCCAGTAGAACCTGTTCCAGCTACAACAGTCATTGTCATGCCAGCACCATACAGATTCTTTTTTGCAACAAGATGACGCTTGGACATTGAACAATACAAATTATAATTTCGATCGACAAAGAGACTTCTGCATGATGAATAAACAATTAAAACCGACGAATATTGCTTTGAACTTGCCATCCATTTCTCTACTTGACCATTTTTCTCACCATTATCAATAAAAATATCTCCATTCGATGTAACAAAAAGAGAAGATGAATTCTCAAAGTCGCTAATAACATTCATTATTGGATCTATACTATTTTCATGCCAAACTAACATTTGTCGTTTGTCTTTATTAATAGTAGAAATAGAGTTTTTGTCATTGATGAAGATTGTGGAAGGACTGGAACTAACGAGGGAAGGTCCCCAAGTGTGACTCTCAGTTTTGAATGGGATATATACCAGTTTGTAAAGCTCGACGAGCTGATTCTCGTAGTATGTTTCGTTTTTCC
>JAJEKB010021111.1:0-39324 GCA_022393335.1 Macrotrachela quadricornifera | reverse complement strand
TTGATAACAGTTCTCAAATTGATTATACCAATATTGGTTAAGTTTATAAGAAACAAACTACGACAACGACGACAAAAACAAATACCAGTAGTAGAATCTGGTAAGAAAAACAAACAGTTATTGATTCATGACGATTCTATTCTTTGAGATGATTATTTTTTTACTAAAAAGATGACAGTTTCTAAAATATATGATTTATCGATATATTCAAAAGTTTTCCGCCGAGAGATGAGGGAAAAATTCAGATTGACAATCCTAGGTCGATGAATCCGATACAGTCAGATTTATATTTGTTATTCTATTTATTATAGAAACAAATAACAATACACAATTATCAGATTATTGGAATAAAATCATAAATTTTATTCGTACTTTCAATTTGTTTCCATCTGTACCACCGTCGACAAATGAATTCGATCTTGGAAAAGAACGAATATCGACAAGATTATTCATCGTATTATTGATTTCTTCATTAACCATTCTTCTTTTGTACAATTCAATAATTAATGTTGATATAACCATTAAAAAAGAAAATCCAACAGTTGAACAATATTTACAATTGTATATAACATATTCTCAAACACTCACATGTCCATGTACAAAGATCTTAATCACTTACAAAGAATTTCTTCAAATTAATTATACATTACATCAAGTTTGTAGCAGCATATTTGTAACAGAAGAATGGATTTTATATCTTGCTAGAATTTCATTATATCAGCCTTTATATGCAAGTGGCTTTCTTTTGTTGGATGATTCAATATTTCAAGCATTATATACACTTTGTGAAATGTCTAATCGAACAATTTCAAATAGTTTAATTCAGTTTTATTCCAATGAATATATTAATGCATTTACTACACCAAAAGACGCATTTTTATTAGGTATTCAACCATTAATTGAGCAATTTATGTTATCAACAATCAATAATTTTCTTTTTTCTTTTGCCTTAATACGAAACACAACGGCAATAAATCAGATTATATCGACCTCTCAATTAAATTACTTTTTCTTCTTTATTTTTGACCGGAGCGATTTGTACCGATCTATCGCAAATAGTTTCGATAATTGCTCTTGTCGATACTCATCACAATGTATCATACCATTTGTCGTCAAAACTAATTCTACGATGGACTCTAATTTTAAGATACCAAACTTCCATTGTGGATGTTTTCTTGTCGAAGCACTTCTTCAATCGTTTCTTGAATGCTTTTATGATGAAATATGTATCAATCAAATACAATCATTTATAACATACACTTCACCAATGAATGCTACACCTCTTCGTTTATCATTACAAAATCACTATTCTTCCACTTCAACTGTACAAGAATTTGTCAATAATTTAATGATGGAAGAATGGACTTCATCAATTACATATGAAAACTACTACAAGCATTGTCAACCAAAACAATGTACATATACTTATACTACAAGGAATAGTGCAATTGTTATTGTGACTATATCGTTTGGATTAATTGGTGGTTTACTAACTGTCTTAAAATTGATTGTGCCACAATTGGTAAATTTTATAGCATGGATTATTAGACGACGACGACGACGACGACAGACAAATATAGTTTCACAAATACCAACTATTCAATATTAGTTGTCATCAGGACTTGCAAAAGAACTAGCTTTCAACTGTTCAATTACTTTTGATCGAGCATATATTTTATTACGCATGGGATCTTACTTTGAAAACAATATTGATTCTATTCAGTTTCTAATTGAGTAAACATATGCTCGATCAAAAAAGGTTGTATCAGAGATCTGCGATTCGTTTTTAAATCTATTTTGTCAATGCTTCGCTTCGTGAAAATTACACTACGAGAAGTTCAATTAATATTACTTTTATTTTATTTCATAAGTTTAAATTAATAAAATTCAATATGCACAAATTCATACAAAAATCTAGATGTAAAGAGATAGAAAACGAAAGAATGTCAGGTTGAGCTCAAGATACTTAATACTCGACGGGAAAAGTTCTGTCGATCATTACAGAAGATATTTATGTTCATAATAGAATAGGATTTCTGCTTTAACTTTCTTTTACTTCTACTGTGCGGAAAGAAACAAACTCCACGTCCCAAAAGTGCGTTTGGATAATGATTTATCGACGAACGAAAAGTACATTATTATAAGATGCGTCCCATTCTCCTCATTCACTCTTGTGTATATATTTGCTTTGTATATCTCGTATCTCTCAACTTAAAATTTGATGACATTACTGATGAATCGGCTGAAAAAAAAACCAGTATTACTCTCTTCTCGACAAGAAAATACAATATAGTATGAAAAAATAACAATTCCGCAAAATGTATCAAATACACACAGAGAATTTTATTTGTATTTATTGCGATTAATATGCTTGTTTGATGAGCGAACATGCAAGATGTGGATGGAAATTTGCATTCAAATTATCCATACATTTGTTTGTTCTAATCGCTGTTATTCCTCTTCCTTTGGCGAATACGTGATCTCCATCAACTCTATAGAGAAAAACATCGACCGAAACTTTTTCAAAACCATTCATATACAACTAATTTAATAGGAATTTGTGAACAATAAAAATGGATGCACGACCTAGTTATTGGTTAGTTGGATTATTTGGTGCTCTCTTAGCTGTGCTTCAGGAGTATTTGCTGTTTTGGCTCAATTCACCTTCGAAGGCTTAGTAAGAGAAATATGTATCAAACAAATAATCATAGTTCGCAATAATAAAAAAAAGAATGTTGCGTATGGAGACCTCTGTTTCACATTGTCTGACATGCCATTCATATACATATCGAGCAAGAATAGTCAGAGAAAAAAACAAACGAAGCCAATCGATATCAGATTAATTGCTCTAGTGTTCAACTTTTCGAAATTAATTTTCAACTCATTCTTCTAGAGAGAGAGAGAGAGAGATGAGTACTGTTTATCTTCATTAAGTAAATCTTTCTCATTATTTGAAATATTAGTTTTAGATTTTTGATATCAGATGCAATTGTGACTATTATGTCGGATGAAACTACTAATGAAAATGCTATTCAACAAGAACTACCGGCTTATCATGTATTTTTTTCACAAAAACCAATATGTAATTATGCTCAAAATCAATCAACGAACGACAATCGATGTCAACAGTCATTGATCAATATCAACTATAAACTCTCATGTAACTTGGTCTGTGGTGAACATAATGTGTTGTTGTTTTGGTTTTTGGGATGTATTGCTTGTTGTTACTCAATGAAAACGAAAAACTTAAGAAACGAAGGTAATATGCAAGGTGCAATCAACGCTTCCAATTCAGCTAGAACTTGGAATATAGCTGCAACAATATGTGGTATTATCCTGAAGGTTCTTAGCTTCATTTTAATCTTTAATAAAACGAAATATTGATAGTGAAACTGAATATATACTAAAAAACAATTTCTTCATCTTACAGATATAAATTAGACCTTTTCGAGAAATATTTGTCAAACAATTATTCAATAAACATTCTTATATTTACCTATAAAAAACTGGACTTAGCGATATGATTGGCCATTTATTAGACAATCGTAAACTATAGAAATAGGAAAAGTTTCGAATTTTTGCGTCATAATCGGGACCTTGTTACTGGGTAGTTTGCCGAAAAACATCAAGCTCTCAAAAACTTTTTTATCTATCAAATTTTGAGGAGCTCTCATCACTGATCATTTTAGTAAAAAAATTTCGAAACTTGATCGATAAATAACAGTGCTAAGGTCAAAATATCGAAAACTTCAGCTTATTTTGACCTTAGTTTTTTTTATTTATCATCGAAACCGGAAAACTTTTTTTTAACAAAATAATCAGCAAAGAAAGCTCTACAAAACCCCCATAGATGAAAAGGTTTTTCAGAATGTTATGTTTTTGTGATAGATCACCTAACCCTGCCAGTGTCAAACCACATGAAACTTGCTCTAGTGCTAAGACCCAATCTTGCCTATTGAATGATGAATTGAACTCCCAGATTCCGTTTTCGACGGATTTTCTTTTGGTGTAATATTCATTTGATATATCTCGACATATGAGTTAGAATAATTCCATTTCCTCTCCTGTAAGATCACTGAATAGAACATCTTGTAAAAAAATCGCGTTTAGTAGTTTGAAAAATTCGTTGTTAAAAAATCTAGCCACTATTCAGATAGAAATCCCGAAATATATTTGAAAGGAGCATGAAATTCTATTTCTAGTGAAGTAATTTTGATTCTCTCCGATGAACTATAAATGATCGAAAACTGACAAAAGATTATTGCAAAAAATGTAAAAATTTTTCCCTAAAAAAGTGCGTAGTATTCTCACAAACATATTTCTTGTATTTCTTAGCCAATCACCTTCATTTTTACATCATAAGTGAAGTTTCAAATGCTCTCTAAAATGAGTATTTATTTGTTGAATTTACTCGAATGGTTGTAGAGAAATATCGATTACAAAAGCTGTGTGAATTTTCCTCCCATATCTTGAAAAATTAAACTGTTACTAATGTCGAAAAACAAATTCCCTCGACTGAAAGGAGGGTCATATGAAAAAAATAGTTTGTGTCAGGGTCAAAAGAACATTAATGTCAAAAAAACATTGTTTAAAATATTAAGAGGCATTCCTTTTCCACATGTACTCCTGTAAGGTTTCACGAAAGGTTTTCGGAGTTGCGGAATTGAGTGGTGTTATTAGTTTTTGAAATTTTTCAAATAATTTTTTTCTTAAAAAAAGCCTTTTTTTAAGAAAAAAATGATTTTCTATAAAGTTTGACGGAAGGTTTTTGGCGTCAAGGAATTGATTGGTATAATTAATTTTTCAATTTTTTCAAATATTTTTTTTTCTTAAAAAAGGCTTTTTTTGAGAAAATAATTATTTTTGTATAAAATTTGACCAAAAGTTCCCGAGGTCAAGGAATTGGTTGGCATAGTTAGTTTTTCAAAATTTTAGTAAAAATTTTTTTTTCGGTCCAGTGTGTACTTTTTTTAGAAAAAAATGATGCATATGAATTATGGTAAATGCACTTCTGTCCACAGCTCATAATTGGTCACGTTGGCGATAGTTCAGGTTGTATAGCTATAACCGTATCGAAGTACGAAGCCTCAATGAGAATTTTCAAAATAATCATCAAAACTGTATTAAATATCATGGTAGAAGTACAGTGAAATAGTGATCCTAGTATTGGATTGTAAATATAAAAAATTTGAGGGTGAGGGTGACTTCGTAAGATACAGATATCATTTTGAGAGTAAAGTGATGCAGCCACTTAAAATGAGTGCTTCACACCACACATTGTAGTGAGCGAATAGCGAAGAAATAGCAAATTTCTGCTGAGATGCCTTGAATATTCTGGAAGCGTTCAATAACGATATCGACGAATGTATATAGTTTTAGTCGAATTTGTGAAAAGACTAATATAGAGATCTCGATGCATGAATGATGCACACTTTGCAAGAAAGCTGCAGCACTGCTGTAAATAACTGGAATTGTTCCGCTAAGTACAATCTAAAATATTCGCTTTGATATCGAATTCTTGGCTTATTTCGATTCCTCCAATTATCGAGGCTTCCTCAGATGCTTTCACCTCGTCGACTTCCTGGAATTTCTTGTATTCAGTGACTTCGTTGGATTTGTTGACTTCCTTGGACTCCTTGCATTCCTTTTACTCATTAAACCCTTAGGGCTCCAATGATTCTGTGGATTCCTCAAGAGTTCAGAATTCATGGAATTCGGACAAGTCTCTCACATGAGCAGCATATTAACAACATTTATTTGTTGGTTGCTGCAGAAAGGAAGCATTAGAAAGATGTGCACATGAGAGACTTGTGACCTAATTATAATCGCAGAATAAATAGTATTTCATTTAAAATACAACTGCTCTTGAAACTATGGAATAATATTGACATCATCTTCATATCAATATATTCTAAATCAATTTAACCTTATTAGCAATGGGATGGAATCTATCAGAATAAATGAACTGGCTAATTTCATTAAAACATACGTCTACTGCTCATACTCAGCTTAGTTCAGATTTTGAAATTATAGCACCATTATCACGTATGTAGCAGTTCAGCACAATTTACATGAGCTGAACCGTCGCCTATCAAGCCATCATATTAAGAACAAGTTTTACAGCAAAGTATCAGACGGCTTAGACTGCACTAAAATTTGTCATAGTTACCGTTGGAAAGCATCATTAGATAGCATTGATTTCTCTTGCAAGCAAGATAGAAAGAATTCTCTACCGTTCGGCTACATTATACAATATGGTACATTGTCCGGAGACAGTTTAGAAGGTCTAATGTTTCCTCTAAAATTATTACTAACTGCATCTCTGGATAGAAGACCCACCTGACTTAGAGTTCTTCCGCTTGGTCACCTAAGCTTCACACACATACTGACTAACTACATACTAGTCGCAATAGCTTTGTCAGTGTGCTGTTGTACGGGTAATTCCAAACAAATAACCGTTAGCGACTTGTCCATGGTTATTCTTTGTCTGGTAACACCGAAGTTCTGACACACTATCTTGTAGGTATGTATCAAGTAGAGTGCGTCGGTTGAAAATTTTCAAACCTGGATCTAACTTTTTTAAAACTTAGACGCGCGAACTTAGATCTAATCGCATACTTGATACTCAATGAACATGTCTAATCTGTTGTTCTTTCAGAATAGTTTTTGTGGAATCGGATTCAGACTCGTTTTCGATCTCTTTTGAATATACATACATTTCAATTTTCAATCTCTATTAGTCACTCAATTCAAAATCCACGAAGAACGAATTCCAGTCAGATGCTAAATACAATCGTCGCAGCGTTCTGACAAACTACGATGTAGGATGTCTTTTTTTACACAACTTTCTTTTCTGGAATCCTGAGAGATACCACGAGCATTGTAAATAACACATTTTATAAGTGTCTAAAAATAAGCTCGATAATTAACTGAATCTCAAGTCAATTCATCTCAGTAATACAATGGATTTCCATTTTTTTTTCAAATTCAATTGATGCAAGAAGGTAACATTAGACAGTTTGTCAAGTGATAATGTCGACAAATAACGTCACCTGAAAAAATTGTCACTGATGTATAGGCTATCGTGATGTATGCGCTTTTATGGGAATTATATCTTTTCTGTTGTGATAATGAATTGTGTATATAAGAGCTAAATAGAGATAACATTGAAAGTCGCCTATTTACAGCACGACACACTGACAGAAAACGTAATACGTGATACTGATACCTGTTTCATCAACAAACATCAATGTCGAACCTATCGCTTCTCACCCTGCCTGTCGAGCTCCTCTATTGTATTTTCGATCATTGTGATACACAGACTATTCTTTGTTCACTTCGAAGTGTATGTGCTCAATTGTATGCACTTACCAACGCCTATAATCGATTTCAGCTCAATTTTCCTTTAATTTCAAGATCTAGTCTACAGTTTTTTTCTCGTCATCTTCGACGCGAGAACATTATTTCACTAAATTTCTATAGGAACACTTTGAGAGAAAATCAAATCGACTTATTTCTCTCTCATTTCGATGTTTGCCACTTTACTCGTCTTCGTTCAGTGACTCTCAGTCAAATCAGTGATGTTGAATTGCAGCAATTTTTGCAACATATCATCAATTGTCCTCTCATCTCACTTTCAATCGAATGGATACCGACAGAGGGTAGCACAATATTGGTTCCGCTTTCTTCAATCATTTCTCAATTCAGTTTTCAAAAGCTATATTTGAGCAATTTAAATTACATAACACAATACATTTCGTGGCCAGTTCAATGCACATTAATACATCTGACAATCGGAGCGTGTTCTTTGAGCGAATACCACGTAATTCTTCGTCAATCACCTTACTTAAGAACAATCGTCATGCGAGATTGCATTATGAATAATATTGATCAGACGGCCTGGTCATCTTCTTTTTCTGCACTATACCAACAATTAACGTCACTGACAATTGGAGATTGTCAGCTACAGATAGATGACCTCCAATCAGTTCTTCTACTGACGCCTTCGCTTATCTACCTCAAACTAGTTGCTTCCAATTCACGGTTGGACTCAAGATTCGATGGCTCCTATTGGGAACAGTTCATTCAAATACAACTACCTTTTCTAAAAAACTTTGAGTTTTCATTCTCTTGCAACCGTTTGAGCAACAGCAAAGGTATTACTAGTCTTGAGTCACGTATTGTCTCGTTTCAGACACCATTTTGGCTCGATGAGAAGCGTTGGCTTGTTACTTGTGAGTATTTCGTACAATTATGTGAAATCAGACTCTATACGAAATCATTTTACACATCCGATTTTCAAATGTGGATCCGATGTCAAGTATCGTCAACGGATAGTGTCTGTCGACTGAGTAGTTTCTCAACCAATACAACATTTGACAAAACAAAAGCGAAGGTATATCTGAGAATCTCTTTAATGAAATCCATAATTTGTCTCTTGTCGCCAGGAATTTCGTACGAGAAAATTTATTCCCATTTATGTTAGAGTTGAAACCAGTACGGATAGTTGAAATTATGAAAGTCGCTGGTTTTCGACGGCTCTTATCAGTAAAAAATGGTGCAAACAGTTATTTTTCAGTCATTGATGTTTTTTGGAGCAAGTTTACGCTCTTTATCAAACCGATAAGACATTTTCGTTTTAAAATACCAGCTACATTTTGTCTTGCTCTTTTCAATCCTTTTCGTTCTAATTATACTGTTTTTCATCCATTTAAAGAGCACTATGAAAACATTGATACGTGAACTTATTTGTTATCTCCAGAAAATTTATAAGCACTATTGGGATAGACGAAGAAAGTTTACTATAACAGGAAGATCAGTTTAGAGAGAATTCTAGCAAAAATTTCAGAAAATGGAACTTTTTGTATTTTAGAGATGTCCATCGTACTGCAGTTACCTTGACGGCGATAGCGACGCAGTTAAACAAAGAGTAACAAAACTTCTGAAATGTATTTCTCGTATTCAGAGTGTTTTAATACAAAACCTTGAAAAAGATCAAGAGAAAGACCAAAATAAGGATGATAGGATACTTCTACAGTTATCTTAGACATTATTTTTACGATAGTCAAAAAAAGAATAGAAATTATCCTGCTGCACATCTTAGTTAATAAATTTATTGGCAGCAGCGGCGAAAATGTTTTTCTTGACAAGACTAATAATTTCTTTTTTTGCCGCCGGATATACAGTTAACATCCGTTTTTTATTGAGATCTCATAATAACTCTTCATATCTCCAGCATTACAAGGTTTTTTGCGAACGTTCAAACGTAGTCTGAGAACGTTTTTCGAAAAAAAAACAGTTTTTAATGCGTTTTCAAGAAAAAGCGAACATGTTTTGGAATAATTCGTAGTAAACTATTCGAAACCTTGATTTTAACAGAAAATTGAATTCAAAACTCATCGAGAACTTCAAGAAAAGTATTCAATTTTTAAAAGTTTCTCCTGTAATGAGACATAATACAAGTTTTGCTAAAAGAAGGTCAGTTTGGGAAATTTTTCTACTGAGTTATAAAAAAAAGAGTTCAATATTTCAGTTTCGTAGGAAAAAACTTATTTACAAACATGAAATTTTTTAAATGTTTGAGCTAATTAAAAAGTACAAAAAATATTCCTTTTATTGACAAAACAAGGAGATTGATGATAAAACAGGTCGACGATGGTATCAAAGAAAATGTTGATTAAAGTATTCTATCCTACACTAGTAACTATAAATAAGACTATCTAGTCATAATCTGTTGATATTTGTCGTGTAGCTTCATGTCTTTCATGAATTAGGAAATAATAAACTGCTACATCAACCTAACTGACATTGTACATATAACCTTCGCTTTTTTCTTTACATAGGCACTCATCTCACTCGACCTCAGGCCGCAATCAAATGGAGAAGTTGGAGCATACTATCTGGCACATGCTTTACAAAATAATGAAGTAAATTATCAATTCTTTTAATCTCACTATGATCTCCGTTTTAATTTTCTTGTAGACAATCACTACACTAGACATGCGCTGGAATCAAATCGGCGATTGTGGAACCCAATATCTGGCTAAAGCACTACGAAATAACCATGTGACATATCAATCTTTCCTATTTGACTCATGTCTATTGTCGCTTTTTTATACAGACGCTGACAGTAGTCTATCTCAATTCGAATGATATCGGAGAAAGTGGAGCTTATCATCTAGCTGATGTATTACTAAATAACAAAGTAACTAATAAATTCGACTAATAAATTTTATATTAATTTTGCTTTTCACACAGACGCTCATGACACTTGATCTCGACTCAAACCGAATCGGAGAAATCGGGGCACATCATCTGGGTGAAGCGCTACAAAATAACAAAGTAACAAATTAACGAATTTTATTTTGCTCATACCTTTTAGTTGTCTTTTCTGCATAGATACTTACCTCGCTTAGTCTCAGATCGAATAAAATCGGAGACAGTGGGGCTCAATATCTAGCTGAAGGATTACGACAAAATCAAGTGACACCTCATCCTCTTTTCATCTCATTTATACTCATCCTCATTCTTTGTGTAGACATTAACGAAACTCGATCTCAGCTCGAATGATATTAAAGATATTGGTGCACATTATCTGGCTGAAGCGTTACAAAATAACAAAGTAACAAATCAACCAACTTTATCTTGTGCATATCTCTTACTTGTCTTTTTTACATAGGTACTTACCTCGCTTAGTCTCAAATCGAATAAAATCGGAGACAGTGGGGCTCAGTATCTAGCTGAAGGATTACGACAGAATCAAGTGGCATTTCATCCTCTTTTCATCTCATTTATACTCACCCTTATTTTTTACGTAGACATTAACGAAACTCGATCTCAGCTCGAATGATATTGGAGAAATTGGGGCGCAATATCTATTTAATGAACTACAAAATAATAAAGTGATACATCGTTCTGTTTTTCTTTTCACCTCATATCGATTTTCACCTTTCACGTAGACACTAATCGAACTGGACTTGAAAGAAAATCATGGCTCTTGTTTAGCACTTAGTACGGCCATTGCAATAAGAAATGGCAAGGTGACAGAAACTCTTTTTTATCTTGCTCATGTGCATCCTTTTTTTCACACAGACACGGAAGCATGTACAGCTGTACCTCAGGTCCAGTGGCATCGGAGACTATGGTGCACAATTTTTGGCTGCAGAGTTACGAAATGACAAAGTAGCAGACAAATTTTTCTTACCTTTCTCATAGTCATCTTTATATTTCACACAGACAGTGATACATCTCGATCTCAGTATGAACAATATCGGAGAAATGGGGGTACTATATCTTTCCGATGCACTACAAAATAACAAAGTGACAGATTATTCCTTCTCATCTCTCCAATATACGCACTTGAATATTCAGACACTCACCATACTCAAGATAGCAAGAAATCGAATCGGAGACAATGGAGCCCAATATCTGTCCGAAGCATTACGAAACAACAAAGTGATATATCATCTTTCTCATCTCTATCATGTTCATGCTCGCTGTTCCTACAGACACTGACAAAAGTCGATCTCAGTTGGAATGAAATTGGAGAAGTGGGTGCACTACATCTGTTTGATGCGCTACAAAATAACAAAGTAACATGTCAAGCCTTCTTATCTGCTTCATATTCGTATTAACTTATTTAGACACTCACTATGCTCACAATGGCAGGAAATCGCGTTGAAAACAATACAAATGAACACATCAAACAACTGATCGCGAGGAACACAAGATGATAGATAAAGTACGTTTCGTACCATCTTTTCCGAACACTCTGTTGTCTGTCATGAAGTCCGTTCCGAATACCTTCACTATTCGGTGTCCAGAATGGAAAGGTGGTACGAAACGTAAATTTCCCCATAAGATATTGATTCAATGTTGATGCTGAAATCATGTGCTTTTTTGTTCTTAGTGATAAAATACGATAGAGACCTTATTAACTTTTAGATCATACTAGCGGAGGTATCTGATGTTGGTTAGAAAAAATGCGATGCTGCACATTCTACATATCCGAAAATAAAGGTTCTATGATCTTCCTTCAGCCATTGCTCATATGCGTCAGGAAAAAGTTGGAATTTAAGTCCTGTGTCATCTATCTTTGCTTTGGCAATTAACTAATGCCATTTTGAAGAATTCTTTCAGTAGGCGTCTGAATCGAGATGCGTGTATAGTCAGTCTTTTAGATCTCGATTTCGATTAAAGAAGGAAATAGATTTCGGCTACATCACAAACCCGCTTCTAATATAGTCTTCAATCTACTCTAGTCTAATCTCGATACTGTCCTGATTCTAGCCCGTTTTAGTCGAAAAACGGAACCTAAACCTCTTCTAGCCTCAGACTCATTGAGTCTATTCGAAGACGATAACTCCTGTGGTGTTACTGAAAGATACTCATACATCAGTCGTAATAGTATGCCAAGTAGCAGAACTTTTACAGAAACATACAGATTATCATTTCTAACCGAAAACTATTGGTTGAGATTGGGAACAAAACCCGATCATGATCCTGTTTCTCTTTTCTGCAAGTAAACCTCATTCCCAAAGATGCTTTGTTGAGTTCTATTAAATCCTCTCCAAGTTGCTTCATAGAAGAAAGTCTCTTTGAAAAAGGTTTTTCTTATTGTGAGACATCATCGTCAAAAGCTCGATCAAATGAATATTATTCACTGTTCGAGTATGCGAAAATCTGATCGGTCGAAGAAATAGATCAATCAAGCATGGGTGTACTTCCATACTTCACTTTCTCTTGTGTGTAGTCATTGCAAGTTCAGTCTGTGACCTCTTTCCAGTCTCGGTTGTTGAATGACACAAATACCTTCTTGATGTTCCCTGGTAAGAGGTATACTGTGATATTCCCATCATGAAGTCATCCAGTACCATGAATGTAGAAGCTTTCGATCAGATAGAAGTTGTTCATCCATGGGCAGTGCACAGAGATAAAAAACGCGAAACAGATGGTCGCAAGTCTGAGAAAATTTTCGAGAATTTCTGAAAAACTGGTAAATATTGCGGTATGCTATGATGTGGGTGAAATTTTACTCACCACAGTCGTCATGCCAATTCTCACATGACCTTCTTCAGAACCTAGCAAAGTATCATGGAAAGTTTCGTGATGTTAGCTATCAGCGGGACTAAATTATCGAAAATTGCAGTTTGTCATCATTTTGGTGAAATTTCACCCAGAACCCTCCTTACCCACCCTCTGAATCTAAGGAAGTATAATGGAAAGTTTGGTGACTGCTGGCTATTACAGAGATTGAATGGATAGCAAACAGACAAACATTCTTCTTTATATATACAGATTCGTATTTTTTTCGATTATTCTAAAATGTCTCGTGTCCAATGGCAAAAAACCAAGGGGAAAACAACGGAATCCTGGATTCCATAGGATTCTATTGGGTTCCAGTGGTTCCAAATGATTTCTTAAGATTCTTTAGAATTCCTAAGAATTCCTTATGAGTCCACAGGTTTTTCAATAAGATGCTGAAACTATTAAAGTAGGTTATCCGTATCACCCTCATATTCTCATATCGATATCTTTTCTTTAGTATTTTTTACACCAATCGTTTGTGGTGATGAATATATGTATTGAGGGATTGACGGAAAACGTCGAAAAGAAAAATATCAAAAAGGAAAATGTTGAAAAAGGAAAAAGAAAACTTCTATATATGGATACTTTCTCTTTCTTTTTGATATTTTCCTTTTCGATGTTTTCCACCGGTGACCCGACAGTTGAGCCCCCGACAGTTGAGCCCCGACAGTTGAGCCCCGACAATTGAGCCCCCGACAGTTGAGCACCCCGACAGTTGAGCTCCCCGACAATTGAGCCCCCGACAATTGAGCCCCCGACAATTGAGCCCCCGACAATTGAGCTCCCAGTATGAAGAAGAATTAGAAAACACAAGAGAATAAATTTATTTTGAATACAGTACCAATCACATAAAAAATTGAACAGTGCTCTTACTATTTTAAAATACATGCCTCTTGTAATCAAATGAAAGGAAACTAGTTGTTGGAATTATTCATTCAAATGTTTATATTTTGCAAGTTTTGTTAGTTTTACTTGTCGAACCTGCAATTTTTCACTCATTATCAAGTTCACACAGACCTGCACTATTATTTTGACCATAACACCAGATGGTTTTAGATGTTTTAGCATGTTGATAAATAAAACCATCAAGTAGACGTTGATCTGGCTTCTGGAGGATTTTACAATTGACATTATGTAATAATAGTAATAGACTAGGATGGAAGCAGTAGTGATGACTGGATAAGAGGAAATGAAAATAGTTGTTTATCACATGCTTTATCTGGATTATAACTGGTCCACTTATAGGTCGGAGCGATGAACGAATGCATGAATACAGACAAGAGATGGATATCATGAAACAAATAGGGAGTGATTACAAATTCCTGGAAAAGATAACACTAACACGTTGAGTGAATATCTCAGATCTAGGAAGATGACAAATACAGTGGGGCTCAACTGTCGGGAGCTCAATTGTCGGGGCTCAACTGTCGGGGCTCAACTGTCGGGGGCTCAACTGTCGGTGTACCATTAGAATTATTGTGATCGAGCCAGTCTCCTCATTTATCTATCAATGACTCCGAATCAACTCATGCCATTAGTTGTCTAAATATACAGAATGATTCACCTATTTTACTAATTTTGGTCAATTTATTGTATTTCTACAAAACTTTAGACATTTCTTTATTTCTATATGATTAGATTGAATATCGATTGCTCTATCCAATGGTATAGTTTTCATTTGATTTATCTCATGTGTTAGTTAAAAAATGAGAAAAGTTTCGCGAAGTAGGCAAAAAATGTTTTTTTTTCTATGAAATTTTGCGATATTTCCTTCAAGTAATTCGAGTAATTATAACGTATTGGACAAATGAATATATTTCATTTTTATATACTTCGAAAGAGAAATGAATTCTCTATCGAACTAGATATTTTTTAGGAATTTAATATTCACTTTGACTGAAAATTCAGTAAATATTTAGGAAATTTTTTTAATAAAAATTCATTTATTTATCCTTGTCGAGTAAATTACAAGATAATTCACCTAATTTCATTAGTTTTATTTTCATTTATATAAAAAGAAAAAACATTACAATTTCAAACGATGTTCTATGTGAAAGCCACGAGTCATATGTATAACATATGAATCATCCTGTATTTGTCGCAGAACAGATTAAAATGTAGTTCAATTTATATTGGTTCTAGTTCAGATTAAAATTTTAATCTCAACTGGGACTATTTTAAATTGAATTACATTTTAATCTGTTCTGGGACATATTCAATGCATACTATTGTGATATTTTTATACAACTGACAAAGTATTTTTTTAAGAATTTATGTTTAGTCGTCTTTTTATTGTTAAGTACGTTACATTATATTTAAGTAGGAGTGACCTTACTGACAACCCTCCTTCTATCACCAAATGTTTTTTTAAATGTTTATATTCAAATCTTGTTTTTTTCATGTACACATTTTTAAATTATATTCTATGTTCTTACAAGTTTATTGATCTTAAGCTAAAATATATACCGAAAGAAATAAATTTGTAATTTCAAGATTCTACGTGATTCCATTGGATTCTAGGATTTCGTAAGATTCCAAGATTCCAGGATTCCGTAGTTTTCCCCTTGATTAACAGCACGAGCATATGATTCGACTATATTTCGATCATCATGAATTAAACGAACAGATATTCTAAATAATTCTTTTTGTAAACATAATAGAAACAAAACTTGATGATAAAACATATTCATGTGGTGAAATAAATTTTGTTATTGAATCAAATTTATTTAAATAAATAATTAAATATCTAAGTAACTTCATCTAATTTATATTCATATGCTATTGGTAATATATCCTATTGCACTGAAGCAAATTTTTCTGGAAGTTTTGAATAAATATCATCAGGTGAATCACCAAAACAAAATTACTTATGTGCTCGAAACCAAATTTGTTTAGGATGATCGACTATTTCATTATTATTATTGTTTATTGTTTCGACTTGTTTGATTGAAAATGGGTTTTCTTTACTTGGACAATCACCCATTCTAAGATTTATTTTGTTATTTATTTTCACTTTAGTTTTTTTGTTCTTTATGATCATTTTTTTATTTGTTTAGTAGAAGAGAAAGAAAAATGATTACCACGTTACCCATGTCGTCTATTTTTTAACCACTGCATCACAATTCGATCGTAGTAAAATATATGGGTAGAATCATTTTATTCTTTCTCATAATAAAAATCGTTACAGAATTGTATTTATAACGTAGAAAAAATTCTGATCAGTTCAAGTGAGCTGGAAAAAACGTATGAGGAGTGCGCCGAGTGCTCGGTTCTCTCGGAAAATGGCGATCCGAGCTCTCGATTTCCAAGTCCGATGAGTTAAAAGCTTGAGGCTCGGCAATTTGAAAGTTCCAGAAGTCTAAAATTAAAGCTTTGAAAGATCTTTAGAGAGGCTGTTTGAAGAATGAGTTTTTGACCCATTGGATTTGGAAATCAGGAGTTCGCGGCAACATTTTCCGATGGATCGGGCTCTCGGCGATGAGTGCTTTCGAAGACATCGAAAACATAAAATGGGGAAGTCGAAAAACCCTTGAAAAGTCTGTTTGTGAGGTATTAGAGTCGAATTGTTTGATAGATTTTCTTTTTCGATCTTGGGATCAATAGATACTGCATTCATATAGACAATATCATAGTAACTATTTTATTAAATAATATAAATTGTCATGTAAATGAAAATGTATTTGTTCATAATTGTATAATTATAAATTTTAGTATTATGTTAGTTAATTCTAATATGTATATCCATTACGTATGAAGATATTGATATGAAGTTTCACAGATTTAAAAAAAAAGTTTTTAAAACTTTATTTGCAGATGTATAAACTGTATATGCACATACATAAAAACTCGTTCGATATTAGTTTTATCTTTGCTACAGATTCATAATGACTTAATTATCAGTTGAGGTCAATATTGACTATAGAAAAAGTCATCAGAAGATGTTAGTATTAATTTGTTCAAAAATTTTTTGTAGAGCTTTTCACAGCATATCTCTTTAAGAAAGAATTTAACATTTTTATTATTTATTCAGGTTTAAATATATAAATGAAAAATTTAGAATGTGACAAGCATTTCCAGATATTTAATATTGTTTTTAAAAATAATGATGATTAGAAGCATATAATCAGTATGAGATCAATCTACTGATTGTCATCATCTAACAAGTATTTGTCCATATATTGTATTTTTCGATCGAATATTTTGAATTATCGATCGTATACAAATTTCCATATGTATCAAAACGAAGTTTTGAAAGTGATGTTCCAGATACAATTGCAATGGGAGATGTTGTACCTGGTACCCATCTGTACACAGCATTGTATGTTGTGTAATAGATTATGCCAAAATCATCAGCAACCATATATGATCCCCATGAATACCCGTATGAAGAAACTAGAATTGTCCCATTTCGATTTCCTGGCACAAATTTAAGTATTCGACTAAAAAAAGAAGATTGATGAAAAAAAATAATGAAATAGACACATATTAATTTCCAGAATCAAGAACGAATAAATTTCCTATTTTATCAACATATATCGATGATGGATAATAAAGTTCGTTTAGTCGATTTCCTGATGTGCCGTTTGTCCCACCTGCTATGATAATCAGTGTCGATGTGTATGGAATTATTTTGACAACACGATGATTTTGACTATCAGTGCAGTAGATTCCACCTTGGCTGTCGACGAAGAGATTGTTACAACCACAAATTTGATCTGATCCTGTTCCACAACTTGTTTCTTCAAACAGAGTAACACCTGTTATACTATCAGCATTTGCATATCGTTGTAATCGATACAATCTTTGATATGTAGAATAATCGTACTTTAAATAAAATAACAAAAGTTAATGATTAATTTTATAAAATATGGCCGCAAATAATTCATTAATGTTCGATTCAGACTAGGATTTTCAAATTTACTATCACTTACATTTATATTTACCAAGGTAACATCCTCACATACTATTATACGAACGTACGCTTAAGTTCTTCTCTGTTAGTGTATGAAAGTACTTTGGAGTCATCATGTCCTATTAACGCCCTTCCGCAGAATCGAAGTTCACGGTGTATAATAGAAGCCCAACGCCAAAGTTACAACATCCCAAACACATTATAAGCCCATCTATCCAAAATGTGCACCAGAAATTTGATATGTGAGCCTATTCGTTCTAACTATTTAATGTTAGTTCTATTTATGTGTCTTAATTGCTTTACTATAGATATACTTTCTATCAATAGAAAAATGAACGTCTCTTCCAAGTGTTAAATTAGGGCTGGCACGTTAACTTTACTTTACTCAGTAAAGTAATATTTTAAGATTAAGTTTATTCAGGCCCCCTGCGAGGGTCCCAAGTTTGGGGGGGGGGGGGGGGTGCAAGACTCCTGAGGTAGTCTGATTGAAGAAAGCAAAATTTTTTTTTCGCATCAGACTTGGTACTACTCTTTATCGTACAATCTGAAGTGCAATATTTTTCGCGGAGCGAAAATTTTTTGCAATTTTTTTAGAAAATTCGACTGTATCTGGCAAATTCTCAACAAAACAACCAGTATGTGACGTAAGAAACTTCCTCGATACTTCTGCGGTCGAAGGTGGCCGCTTTGGCAACGATTGTTCTCGGCTAGGCTGTTTCGAAGGAAAAATGGACTAAAGTTAGAAGTTTTTATGGATTGACTGCGGTTACGCAGATGTTATTTTTCGGGAAGCGAAAACTTTTCTCATATCAGACTCATGAAAGACTTTTCTTTTTCTTATTTTTCTCGAAAGTAAAAAGTGTTGCTATAACTCTTAGTCATTTCGCCTCCGAAGGCGACCACATTACCAACGACTACGCATAAATAAAGGTGTTCAGAAGGTAGGATGCAGTAAAGTATACCATGAAAACAAGAAGATCAGAGTTATTTTCAATGCGAGTATGCTCATGCAGCTACTTCTTCACGAAGCGAAAAATTCTAATATTTCAAAATTTTGTAGCAAAAAACATCGTTTATGCCAAAATTTTAAGTAAAAAAACAACTGATTTCTTCACCTTGCCGTAGAACTTCATGTTTTCGACCGATATCTCAACGATAAATGCCGATTATTATTATAAAAAGACCATTCCCTGACTCCCATTTCCACTCAGAACATCTGTGAAAGATTTTTTTTTTAATGTCCCTGAGAGATACTTTGCAGATCCAAAAGAATATTATCCATTTTGGTGTCTAATAATAAATAATTTTTAATTTTTGGGGAGGTGCACCCCCCCACTTTCGCGGGTGCTGAGTTTATTCTTGCTTGATCAACACTTTATCATTCATTGATAAGACCTGCTATGTATATAAAATTTTAACTTAAATTTTTTCTCTATTAAGCATGCGAAAAATATAATAGAAATTGAAAAATTAATATTTTTCATATGTTGAAATTTCAAAATCTATCTGCCTTTGACAAATTATAAATCTTTGCATCGAACGATCGAATAGCTCGATATAAAAAATTCTAAATATTATTTTGCAAATAAAAAAATATTACAAACGAAACCTTGATGCTTAGAATGAAAAACTTAGAATATGGATGACAAGAGGTCGAACGTAAGGAGAGATGGTAGTTTATTTTTCTTTGTCTCAATAAAATACGGTAAAGTTAGGTACATATAGCTTTACTACAAGATGAATGATAAAGTAAAAAAAATTAAAATAATTCATTAATGCTCTGATCAAGATCAGTAGAAAAGATAATAACCGATTCCAGCGATAACTTTCTTTCATTTTGATATTCAATTCTCCAATAAACTGAAATTACTTTCTCAAAAGATCGGGTAACATAATCTTCCTTGTCACTCTTTTATATTCACGTTTATACTCTGATCTACTTTGAACTATTTTACTTCTTATTGTTTCTCTGTATCGGGAAGACTAGAGAAGTTTGACAGATGTGATACTTCACCCAATATGTTAAATGAATGTATTGGTTGACATAACCTTATTTTAAAATGATACATTATTTTTTAATTGTTTTTTCTCAAATATTTACTTCATACATGCTATTGATTCCATACGTAGTGTCTGGTCAATAATTTTCTGATTTAACCATGGATCTTATTTAAAGTTAATACGTCTAATATCATAACGCTATAATTACAGAAATATTTTTATAAAATCATCCCTCTATCTAACTAATTAATTCTTTTTTACTCGTTCTAGAATTTTGGCGTCTATCTTAACGCAATATCCTATCAGGATATGAATGGTTCACCTATATGCACAGATATACTCAAAAACTACTGATGTATAACTAGTTAGCGAAGTGATTTACTTTTGTAAAGGTAATTACAAAAAAGCCTATCAATATTCATTAGTTATTTTTCGCAAAACCACTTGATGTTGTTGGAATGAAGTCATCATAAAATCTTATTGCTCGTAGATAAACAGACAAGAGGTTTTCCGAAATATTAACATGCTAAAAATATCAATCTTTCAATTTCTGATATATTTTCTGCTTATTTAACAGAGAAAAAATTTAAGATAAAATTTTATATACACAGTAGGTCTTTTCCATCAATGATCAAAGTTAAAGTGCTAGCCCTATGTTAAATAAATATAGCAATCCGTATTAATAAAGCATAGTTGTCTTAGAAAGGATCGAAAAGATCTTACATATAGAGTAATACTTTTCTATTAAGCCTTTTCTTGGGAGGGAATTATATACAACTCAGAAACGAAACGATAAAAATTTAATAATTAGTAGTTTTTGCGACAGTATGGGTAGACTGCCTACTGAAAAACATGATCTTCTAAGTAATTGAACTATAATCGATACCATTTATGCATGAGTCCACGACATTTAAAAACCAATGTTAGTCTGAAATACTATGATATAAAATCGCTTTTAGTCGACGGTTTTCCGAATGAACACATTATTTTAACCATTTCTAGATCCTGCAAATATTCAGGGTAGATGAATATCTTAATTAGAAGTGTAGTATAAAGAACACAGTACATTGGCAATTTGATAGTACAGGATCGAGAACGAATTCGTAATCAGCTACTAGTGTCTGTCAAACTGTGATAACTACTACTACAGTTCTCCGACAACATGACAATTTTAATTTATTACTTTATAAGACTCTGTATATCTCTATGCTAATTAAATCTTAATGGCAGCATGAAAAGAAAAAATCCATCGGAAAAAGAACTCATGTTTAAACTTGTAACTTCCAAAACAGAATAAAAGCTCAGCGGGTTGTTATTTTCGAGCGACGGTTGTGACAATCAGTTGACTGAAGCAAGGCCTTGATGGTGCCACTAGATTATAGGAGACGATAACACAAGGGTATCACTAAAAATAGTGCATGAGAACCCAAGCATACCTTCAAATAATAACACATTAGGACCTAAGGGTACTCTCTAAAACATGCTATTTGTTATTGATAAACACTTCCTAGTAACAGTAGTGAGAATATGACATCTCTAATTTAGACTGCGGTCGTTAGATAGGATCTATAAATTAATGTACCATACATGTATTAGATTGAGTGTCGAATCTTCAATACTAAAATATTACACTGTGAAATAGTTTTTTTATTGAGAGTTTTAATGTACGAACAAAGTCAAATTTTACTTCGCATTTGAAACTTTTCTCAAATGATGACCTTGATTAGACTAGGTTAAATAAAAAACCTTAGAAAGCTTGGACAATGTACTTGCAGAGAACAAATTTTCGAAAATCCGTTGTATTTGAGAATAACTCATTCAGATATCAATTTAATCCAGCTTAACAATAATTCCAACAAATCAGTCTAGTCGTATATACCTATAACAAACAATTTTGTCAATAATTATATTTAGATATGGTTTCTCTTTTGAAAAAAAAATAATCATTAGGACTTTGAGACTAATATTGTTTATATCAAAATTATTCTAGAAAGAATAGATTAATAGTAATCTATATCAGTAAGAAGAGAAATATATTGAAAAGAGCATCGAAAAATGGAATATTTTCAGTTTATGTTCACTCTTTGACTGCAGATCGTATATTTAACCCAAAACAAAAATTCACTTTTTTGTATTCGATAAATTTCGAAAGTTTTATGGTAAAATTTAAACATTTGAGGTCATTATTTTATGTTATTAAAATGACTTACTCGACTTTCAACTGTATAGATAGCTCCAGAAGTGTGTATAAACATTGCTTCCAAAGAGTAGGTTCGATTTCCTACGGCAAGTAATGTGATGACAGTGAAATTTTTTCCCGATAGTTTAACACAGAGCTGGGCAAGTACGGACTTTCTCGAGTACGAGTACGAGTACGAGTACGAGTACCAACCCCTCGAGTACGAGTACGAGTACGAATACCAACCCCTCGAGTACGAGTACGAGTACGAGTACCAACCCCTCGAGTACGAGTACGAGTACCAAACTCTCGAGTACGAGTATGAGTGCTATTCTATCGAATATGATTGCAAGTTTTTGAAATAGCTGATAGGACAAAGATATATATAGTGGCACGACATGTCATATATGTCAAGATATATTATGACTACAATAAACAAAAAAAATATTAATTTTATTATCTTCTATTATCTTTTATTATCCTTTATTGTCAAATTTATGAAAATTAAATTACAGTAAAGTTTTGTTACATTTGAGAAAAGTGAGTAAACAAACATTTTTTGCTGATAATGATGCTCGATGTGGGCGCATTATGAACCCACTTTGTGAAAAAACCCGTTCAATAGCAGCTGATGTAGCTGGTACCGATAAATACTTTAAACCAAGTTGATATAAGCAAGAATATAAATGTTTTTTTTCGAAAAGTAAATTTCCTTTACAACTTTCTTCACATAAAAAAGCATCAAGTTCAAGTAAAATTTTTGATTGGTTATCAGCAGAAACTTTTTTGATCTCACTCATACAAGGAAATAAGCATTTTCTTTTGACAGATTAATCAATGTTCTTCGTTATAATATCTGTTCCACCTTGTTCAGCTGCATTTGAATTACTAACTTCCACATTTTGTACCCTATGAAAAGTTAGTTTACAAAAAAAACGAACAAACATACAACGAATTTTTTCAATAACACGCATTTTAATAACAGTATGAAAATTATCAAGCCACAATAGTTTGAAGCGTCCATCAAAAAGTGGAGTGATAATAAAAATTGGATCTGCATATCTTTCTGACATACAATAAGAATCAAAAGGTACATCAATTTCAAAATGACGAAGAAGTCCACTAAATCTAGCTTTAATAGATGAAATGAGAGTTTCACAAACAGAAACAAGAGTTAAAGCTGAAGATTTAAGTTCATGTTCAAGATCAAAAAGTATACCAAGAATAGTTGGTGCAACAAAACTTACAGTAGCATAAGATTCACCTTGAGTTAACATAGTAGCTTCATTAAATAATTCAAACAAACATACAAAATCTTCTAAAACTTTTCTATCTTTAGTATTTAGTATAAGCTCATTTTTCTTTATATCGTTCAATATCGAATTTAATGTTGAAGATGGAATACTAATAATTTGCTTAACTGTTTGAAACTGGCTATTCCACCTGGTACGTGTAGCTCTTGGTATAGTATATTGAGCTTTTTCTAAATGTTCAGCAAACGCTAAACTTGTATGTGCTAGTTTAGCTAAACTAGCTACCTTTTTGAGCGATGATAATGCAAGACCACTTGCTTTAATACCATCATTTACCACCAGCTGGAGACAGTGCGCAAAACATGGTAAACGTAAATATTCTTCTTCAGCAATTGAATTTAATGTTGGTCGATAAATAGTATCATCAACTGATTCTACTTGTAAATTTTGTTTTTTCATTAGGTTCAAGTAATATATCATTTTCTTCATCACTACTTGATTCAGTATCTGATTGATCATCTGTCATATCATCAAAATAATCTTCAAAGCCGGGTAACATAATATCAACAAAAGCCGCTAAATTATTACTCGCATTATCAGTAATTAATCGAACCACCTTGTCCTTCAAATTATACAGCTGAATCACCCGATCAAATTCATCTGCAATTTTATCAGCTGTATGTTTTCCTTCGAGACGTTCAAAAGATATAAGAAAAGCTTTATATTCATCATTTATAATAGTATGAAGTGTTATTCCAAAATAAGAACGTAAACAGCGGTCACTCCATATGTCAAGTGTAAGACTGACATAATTTGATTGATCACATATCTCTTGTAATTTTGCTACACATTTTTTGTGTAAAGAAGGTAAATATGATCGAGTGATGTCACGTCTATTAATTAATGTATAGTTTGAATCTACATCATTCATAAAATGTTTGAACGATGCATTATCAACAATTGATAATGGAAGACCCATATTAACAATAAGATTTCGAATAATACTGTTGGTGAGTTGTTGTTGTCGTTTGTTACTTGTTGAGTCTAAATTAAAAAGGTTTATTCATTATATATCCATAAAGCAAATGTGAAATAATTAATGCGTGACAAATCCCTCGCATCAAATATAATCTCTACTAAGATTCAACGTTCCTTTAAAAAAAATTAAGTTTTATTATATTATTTTTATTCTTCTATTATATCCGACCTAAAAGTGTTGTGACCATTAAATAAAAAAGAATTTACATTTTTGACTATCAGGACTGAAAATATTATTTATTTTTGGTTGATTGTTTTCTTTATTGCAAAAATCTTGACTATTTTTCCATTCTTCAAATATAACTTGATGTTTGTTCTTCAAATGCTTTAGAAAATTTGAAGTTGTTTTATATGTATCACTAATAGATAATGAACAAATTTTACATTTTGAGGTCCATTTATTTTTTTCCATACTAATATGCAAGTTTAAAAAAAATTCTCTGATAACAGGTGGGCACTGGGCATCATCAGCAATAATAATCATAATAGGATCAGAATTATTCTTGGATCCATGTGATGTAGAAGCCATAATAAATAAAGACAAATAGGAAGTGATAATTAAATAAAAAATGAATATGTTTGAAATGATTTATATATACCAATAATAACAAATAACTGCTCTAGACGACCTAATTATTTATCATAAGATAAACAAGAAATGATTCATATAGCACTTTCACACCAACAATGTACATATATACATACTATTACCAATCGAAAAGAAATGAAAGAATTTACGAAGAGGAAAACGAAACTAAGATATGGTGACTATCGTTTGATTTTATGCTGTGTGAATATATACACACACACACACATATAAATATATATATATATTATTTTATATATTATATGTATATATATAAACTATATATAATATATATATTGTATATTTTATATGTATTATATATGTATATATGTAAAATATATATAATATATGTATATATATAATATTATATATTAATATATATATTATATTATATATTATATATTACAAGTAACGCTCGTCTGAAGACTCGCTCAGCTCTTTCTCGTAGAAATCGTGTTTTGTAAATTATCGTCAAGCTATTCATTTATAAAATTTTAAAAGATCGAAGTCAGATTCAAGTTCCTGAACATTAACGTCCATTGACCAAATTTCATAAAAAACAAATGCTTTTTGTTAAAAATTTGTTGTTTGTTTAAAAAATTGATCGTCAAAAAATTTTTATGCAACTGACTTCAGATTTGAATTTCTCGCCCTTGATTACCGTTCGGTCAACCCTTATAAAAAAAATTTTTTTTGTAAAAAAAGTGATCCTTTGTGTAAAAAAATGAATCTGAAAAAAATTTCGAAAAAACGACCACCAGATTCGAGTTCCTCGACCCCGATTACCCTTCGGTCAACCCTTATAAGAAAATTTATTTTTGTAAAAAAAGTGATCCTTTGTGTAAAAAAATGAATCCGAAAAAAATTTCGAAAAAACTACCACCAGATTCAAGTTCCTCAACCCCGATTACCCTTCGGTCAACCCTTATAAAAAAAATTTTTTTTGTAAAAAAAGTGATCCTTTGTCTAAAAAAATGAATCCGAAAAAAATTTCGAAAAACTAACTTCAGATTCGGATTCCTCGACCCCGATTTCCCTTCGGTCAACCCTTATAAAGAAATTTTTTTTTGCAAAAAAAATGGTCCTTTGTCTAAAAAAAATGATTCTCAAAAAAATTTTAGAAAACTAACATCAGATTCGAAGTCTCCGCATGGAAATACCCCTGGAAATGTCTTTTCGGAAAAATCGATTTTCGATGTTTTTTTGACCCTGCGGACATACAAGCAAGCAATCAATCAATCAATCAAACAAACAATTTATATTTCTAAGACTCTTCTCTACGAGAAAGAGAACAAGTAACGCTCGTCTGAAGACTCGCTCAGCTCTTTCTCGTAGAAATCGTGTTTCTAAATTACCGTCAAGCTATTCATTAATAAAATTTTAAAAAATCGAAGTCAGATTCAAGTTCCTGGACATTAACGGCCGTTGACGAAACTTCATAAAAAACAAATGCTTTTTCTTAGAAATTTGTTGTTTGTTTAAAAAATTGATTCTCGAAAAAATTTTAAAAGACTAACATCAGATTTGGATTCCTCGACCCCAATTACTCTTCGGTCAACCCTTATAAAAAAAATTTTTTTTGTAAAAAAAATGATCCTTTGTGTAAAAAATTGATTCTCAAAAAAATTTGAGAAACTAACATCAGATTCGAGTTCCTCGACCCCGATTACCCTTCGGTTAAGTTTTATAGAAAATATTAATAAAATGTTTTTTTTGACCTTGTGCGGACATACAAGCAATCAAGCAAGCAAACAATTTATGTTTCTAAGACTCTTCTCTACGAGAAAGAGAATATTTTATTTATTATATTTATACACTTGACTACACCCGGTATCATACTGTTATACATTTTTTCCGAATATCGGTACCCTTTGTTTCGAGAATTTTTTTTAATTCTCAAAACACTAACACCAAATCTGAGTTCCTCGACACAAAAAACCCTTGCCTCAACCCTTGTAAAAAAAAAATTTTTTTAGAAAAAAATGGTCCTTTGTGTGAAAAAAAATTTTTTTGTAAAAAAATCTTAAAAAACTAACGTCAGATTCGTGTTCCTCGATCCCAAAAACCCTTCGGTCAATCCTTATAAAAAAAAATTTTTTTGTATAAAGATGGTCCTTTGTCTAAAAAAATGCTTTTTTCTAAAAAAATTTTAAAAAACTAACATCAGATTCGAAGTCTCCGCATGGAAATACCCCTGGAAATGTCTTTTCGGAAAAATCGATTTTCGATGTTTTTTTGACCCTGCGGACATACAAGCAAGCAATCAATCAATCAATCAAACAAACAATTTATATTTCTAAGACTCTTCTCTACGAGAAAGAGAATAGCTTAAATCATTCTTTACATATGAGCAAAATGGTTGAATTGATACTTGTGGCTAATAAAAATAACGCTCGTCTGAAGACTCGCTCAGCTCTTTCTCGTAGAAATCGTGTTTCTAAATCACCGTCAAGCTATACATTTATAAAATTTTAAAAAATCGCAGTCAAATTCAAGTTCCTGAACATTAACGGCCGTTGACCAAACTTCATAAAAAAAAATTTTTTTTGTAAAAAAAGTGATCCTTAATGTAAAAAATTGATTCTCAAAAAAATTTTAAAAAACTAACGTCAGATTCGAGTTCCTTGACCCCGATTACCCTTCGGTTAGTTCTACAGAAAATATGAATAGAATGTTTTTTTGACCTTTTGCGGACATACAAGCAAACAAGCAAGCAAAAAATTTATGTTTCTAAGACTCTTCTCTACGAGAAAGAGAAAATAATAAAAAAAAACTAACACCAAATTCGAGTTCCTCGACCATGATTGCCCTTCGGTCAACCCTTATAAAAAAATTTTTTTCTAAAAAAAAGTGATCCTTTGTGTAAAAAAATTGATCCGAAAAAAAATTTCAAAAAACTAACATCAGATTCGAGTTCCCCGACCCTGATTAGCCTATGGTCAAGTTTTATTAAAAATATCGTTAATTAATTAGTTAACTGATAATTAATAATTCATGATTAATAATTAATTGGTCAAAACTGACCTCGGATTTGAACTCCCCACCCTCGATTACCCTTTGGTCAAGTTTTATAGAAAATATCGTTAATTAATTAATTAATTAATAATTAATGATTAATTAATTAAAACTAACCTCAGATTTTAACTCCCCATCCTCGGTTACCCTTGGGTCAAGTTTTATAGAAAATATTAATCAGAATGTTTTTTTGACCTTGTGCGGACATACAAGCAATCAATCAATCAATCAAGCAAGCAGACAATTTATGTTTGCAAGACTCTTCTCTACGAGAAAGAGAATATATATATGAGGGTAAACAAACGAAAAGAAGCTAAAAAATTCACTTTACTCTTCAATAACATAAGATCGTACAAGGGTTTTTAAAACGTACTTGGTCTAAAAATCAGAAATTATATACTAGAATATGCGCATGAGTACCAACCTCTCGAGTACGAGTACGAGTACCAATCCTTCGAGTACGAGTACGAGTACGAGTACGAGTACGAGTCCGGGCAAAATCGTACTCGAGTACGAGTACTTCGAGTACTATGCCCAGCTCTGCGCTGGATCAGCCTCTTTCTAACGGTGAAAACCGCAGCTCTCTATCTTGTTGTGATCAAAGTTATTCAAAAAATACCCATCCGCCTTTTATTTTGAAATGGGCAGTAGAGCATATAAGGACGCATAACTGAATTAATTGGAAGAATGAAAATGACTTCGTAGTTAAATGCATGTTTTCGCTAGATCCTGAGGAGAACCGTGAGGAGAACCTCAGGTCAAATTTTCGAGAAAAAAAAGTTTGTAGAAAAACTCTGAAATATATATAGATCGATGCAGTTTTTTATGCTGATTTCAGCCATGTTATTATTTTTGATCACATATCAACTTTTCCAATTAAAACTTGCTATATACTAGTCAAAAAAATCAGAAAAATCTAATAATAATATGTATGGTTTATAGGGTAGCATTGAAAAATTAAATATCGAATCAATAAGTTATCAAAATGAAACATATAGCATTCGATGTAGCTTTTGATGCTCTTTCAGAATCTGAAGTCAAACAAATGAGACAAGTCATTCTTGGTACACTTTTACGTAAAATACCTGGGTCGAACTCGATTTTTGAGTAGTCGACTACTCAATAAATCGAGGCTCAGCGCACCTCAGAAGGTGTGTAGAAAATATCTTTATACATCATTTGATAGATCAAAAAATTCTGTATCTTTTGAGATATTACAATAAAAATTACGTTTAAGTTTTCGAGGAGAAATTGATGAAATACTACCAAAATGAAAATTTCAATATTTTGACTCGATAGTATGCGAGCACATTACATTGTTATCTTTATAACTCTTCAAGAATTAATGGAAATGAACTAAAATTTTGGATTTGAAGGTTTTCAAACATGATCTTTCATCTTATAAAACTAAATCGTGTTTTTAAATTTTGTCATATGTGCCCATGTTGGCGGTGGTCTCACGACCCTCTCTTAAGATCATCTCGTATTATCTTAATCACTTATTTTTTAATAGTATTGTATCCAATATGACAAAAGAATATTTTATCTTCGTAATATAATTCAAACCTTTGTTAATATTCTTCGATAATTAAATCAATTTGCTTTTTATATTAAAAAAAAACACTATTTTTTTTAGTTACTGATTGAATACTATCATAAAAATTGAATAGTTAAAATATTTTATCATTTTGAACAGAAGATATAGGTATAATTCTGTTTATAAGATATGCCATTTCATATTTTTTAATCAAATAAGTGATGTAAAGCAGATTATATTGAATAACAGGTCTAAGAATCTTGTATAATTCGAGATATCACTTGATGAAAACTTTATTTATTATCGCCACGTTTTGAATCTTCAAAAAATATCTAACAATAAAGAACAACAGTGAGAATTTGTTTTTGCATTTGATCTTTGTTCAATAAGCCTGAAAATTTATCACAAATAATTGTGTGTGCATTCCATTCCACCTGTATATATAGTTGCTTTCAACTCTAACCATTTGCTGGGAGATTTTAGAAATTTTAATGTTTTAGACTAACTGTATAGATTGAACATTTCACTGTTGTATGAATTGATAACAAAAGACTTAGAATTTTCAAAGAAATGTTTTGGTCTAAAAGTTAACTCAGGTCAATCTGTTAATGAATATTCGACAAAACAAAGGAAACAGCACGCGAAGGAACGCATGTTTGAGGAAAGGATTAAATGGCTTTGTAGATGTTTCACGTGTTCTTGGTAATGTACGAATGGACTTTAACTTTTCAATCTCGAATATACAAAGATAGAGCATCATATTCTCGATCTTATTAAGAAAAATACTTCTTAGAAACAAATCAAATTTAAAAATAATTGCGCATGAAAATATGAGGAAAGTGATGTCTATGGCACACTAGTGTAAGCTGCTTGTTTGCCGGTAATTTTACGAAAGACAAATCTAACTCCATCTAATGCGTAACCAGGTAATGAAATCCAGAAAGTGCGATGTGGAAGAATGTCGAGACCGGTTGCTTGTCGTTTAAATTTGTTGAAAGTCATAAAACCAAGCAAATATATAACTACAATAATTACCAATATAATGAGAACAATTGATCCACCACGCAATCCGCCTGGTTTTGAATAAGGACCAGGACCAGGACCTGGTCCAGGATGGTCTAAAATGAATACTGTTG
Organism: Macrotrachela quadricornifera; assembly: GCA_022393335.1. Lineage (NCBI taxonomy): Eukaryota > Metazoa > Rotifera > Eurotatoria > Philodinida > Philodinidae > Macrotrachela > Macrotrachela quadricornifera. The sequence goes on along the minus strand of JAJEKB010021111.1, from coordinate 8,581 downwards.
TATTAGATCATAATGTAAAACGTGTTTCTGACCTTTACAACCGTTCCAACATGCGCATTCGGATGATAATGTCATAGTATAGAGAAATGTTGCAGGATCATATCCATGCACATCCAACTTATTAGGCTCTCCTGGCTTCAAACAACGTAGATAAACATTTAATGTTCTTTCTGAGGATTTATAGATCAGAGTTGGTAAATCCTCTGATGTAATCTTCCACTGTAAACTATTTTGAGTGCCTAATGAATAAGTCAATTTGTCATCTGTAGCATATGCTAAATTATGTTACAAAAAGTTTTATTTAAAAGTACAATACTAGTTTGTCTTACTCTGACATGCAGCAACATCTATACATGAGCCTTGACTGAATGAATGACATGGATTGTAAGAGTATACTAGAAAAAATGAGATCATGTATTTATGAAAGCAGTTAATAAGAACAATTACCGTGACCATCGGAGCGTTCAGGAGTTATATCTTTCCAAGCAGGCTTTCCATCTACACGACCAACACTGCTTAGATCGATAACACCTTTTAGACTCAAATCAAAACTACAAGGGCCTATTGCGTTTAATTTATTTGGCAGGTATATAACCAAGAATACACAAAATAAAAAAACAACATTTTTTTGTGTATTCATTCTCACTTAGTCTACCATAAGTGAAAGTAGATAGTGTTATCTCTTTCATTTTTTCTCATCAAAAGTGCTTGTCATCAATAGATGACAGTGCTATATCAAAGTAAACTTGATATACACGGTGTGTTCAAAAAGTTTCCGGACTGGTTTTATTACGACACAATGAGAAGCGGTATTGTTCTTAGATTCTAGTCTGTGTGTAGCTGCAACAGTGCTCCATCTATAGATACCATAGCTGTTAATCAATGAAATACCTATCCCTGAATATAATGATTTTTGTTAGATCACCCTATATACACTGATGAAAAATCACAAATTTGAGCATCGCTCAGTTATAAAGTTTCGAATACAGTAGCAAAATATGATCATATTCTTGTATTGGACAAAGGCATGGTAGTAAACTATGATACATCCATTAATATTTTACATTCGTATTACTAATAATCTCAAGTCGTTTTTCGATAGAATATTTAAAATAAATTAATTATATCTTTATCTGGACTAAACGATTTGCCTAAATTTTTGAACTTTATGATCAAAATGAACGTTGAAAAATCACAAAGTGTTTAATCTCTCAAGGTTTTCATAACAAAACGATAAGAAGCAAAATAACAAGAAGAATTTCATTTGTAAGCAATAATCAAAGTACTATATATTTTGTCTGATTTGCCACCTCCTTTTTTTCCACTTTCCCTCTTTTTTCTTAGAAAATATTTTAGTGGCGTATTTTTTCCTATGTTTTTGCCGCGACATAAGTATCATTAAATAGGTTTCTAATCGATGCGAAGAAATAGGATTGATAAGAAAATTGAGAGGAAAACCAAAGAAAAGAGAAAAGAAAAAAAGAGGAAAAAAGGCCTAGTGGAATAGCAGTCTTTTAGACTGTCTGTGCCTGCCATACGTTTTGCTCGCCCTGATATGCCTATTGTATTCTGTATAATTTTTAACATGCTAATATTAGGATACTATTTAAATGACCATAGAAGATTATGGTAATAAGAAGATAAGTCATGTTAATCGGCATGAGTTGATTAGAGAAAACAGTTAGGCATTGAAAATTCTATGTATTTGTAACGCATAGATAAATAAAAACGTTAAAATTTAGAAAAAAAATCTATTTTTTACGAACATATTGATAGAGGAGGCGGGACCCTTTGTCCACGAAACGGTCCTAAATGATTATCCTCACTGATATCATTCGTATATTAGGTTATACGTTTTTTCCTGCAAGATTACACTACTTTCGACTCACATTCACCATTTTTCATGACACCTGAGAATAGATTCCATGAGTGAATCTTCTAGGTGTATTTATAGGCCATTACTATTGAATATGACATAAATCCATCCAGGTAATTTCTACTTGAGTCGATTGGAAAAGCGCGTTTTTTTCAGTACAGATAGAGCTTAACAGGAGCTTCAAAATGATGTTAATATGTATGGGTAAATATGTTGCGCTCGAGAATTCCTATGGACCATACTGCTGAAAATCTATGAAAAATGCATGAGTGTTGATATTGGATCCACACGATCTCCACTATTATCCACAGAACCGACGTCATTTTTTCAGCATAGATACAAATCACTAAGAGCTTCAAAATGATGTTAATATGTGTGGGTAAATATGCTGCACTTGAAGCTTCTCAAAGAGCATACTGTGAGAAATCGTGGATGACGCACTAGAAATATTGTTGGATTCATATGGTATCAACTGTTGTTATTTGGTAGGGTGTGAGGGCCTACAAATTTCGATGATGACGTGATTATCATTTTCGTTTTGTATTGTAGTTTTGACTTCGGTAATGACATCCGGAAGAATACTATGTTTTGTTCTGCTTGTACTTAGGTCGTACAAAAAGTTCCCAGATTATTAAACAAAAACATAGAGACAAAGAGAAAGTTCGAGTTTTATTTTATTAAATGTTCAAAGTAGTCACCATGATTATTTATACAAAGTTCCATCCTCTCTAATAGTTTGTCAAAAGTTTTTTTTAAATTCTTCTTTTGGAATATTTTTTATTAGCTTGGAAACCGCACGAGCCAATGATTTTTCATCTGGTTGATCAGCTAAATTCTCTTTGATGTAATCATTTAGCCAATAATCACACGGTGCAAGGTCAGGTGAATATGGTGGATGTGGCATTATACTGATACCTTCTTCTGTTAAATAATTAATAACATCGAAATGAGTATGGGGTCGAGCATTGTCGTGAAGCAATTCTATATCATTTGTACCTGATGACTTTCTTTGTTTCCATATTTCTTTGATAACAGGCTTAAGGCAATTTTCTATATAATAGTTGTGATCTATAGTCTTGCCTTTATCAACACAATGTATAAGAACAGGACCATTTTATTTAAAGCATATAGAGAATAAATTTTTTGGTTCAAATTTGCTTTGACGAACAATAGTTGTTGGTGGTTCACCATCGCCAGCCCAGCTTTTGTTTGTTACCTTGCGACCAATCTGCCTATGGTAAATCCATGTCTCATCACCTGTAATAATATCACATAATCGCCAAGAACCACTACGAAATTTTGTCAAATTTTCACGACAAAGTCTAACTCGTTCTTGCTTTTGTTCATCATTACGTTGACGAGGCACCCAACATGATGTAACTTTTCTCATCTTGAGATGGTCATGTATAATTCGTTCTATTGTACCATGAGAGAGAGAGAGATGTCTCAGCTATAATATCATCATAAGTTGAATGTCGATCGTTGTTGATAACCTGCCGTACCAATTCAATATTTTCATCTGTCATCTCGGAAACCGGACGACCAGATCGAGGATCATCATTGAGGTCTTCTCTTCCTTCACGAAAACGCTTTTCCCACCTGGCAACTGTTCGATATGATGGAGCGTCAGGTCCTAATGCTGTTGTAAATTCTTCGTGAATTGCCTTTGCGTTAATTCCCAAAATAGTTCGAATTTTAATATAGAATCGAACATTTTCATTATCCATTTTTGAAAATTTTTTTTCAGTACCAATTAAAGTTTATCTGAAAACAATACTATAACTAAGTCCAAAAGAGATTTACTATATATATTATTATTATAGATAAAACATTCCACTATTTATCCATGCACAACACTCTCCGATATTAATTGGCTTATAAAATTGCCAATAGCGTTGCCAGAACTTTTGGTTATACCTAAGTAGATATGCGTTAATAGATGTTAGTCTCACTCATTGATGATATTTGTTTTCTCTTTTTTGAGTATTGTTAATACAATAAAATATATCGAAATACGTATCAATGTGTTGTTATCGATTGGGGTCTCAATAGACCCCAGAGGGTAGAGCTGATAATACATAAATTATCTATGTGATATTATTAGTAGTGAATCCTTGATAGACTTATTTGCTTGTAGAAAATCTTTCAGGCATTTATCACTTATATTATGAGTTTGTAATAATACATTGAAATTGAATTTGTTATCATTTCGATCAAATTTTTTGAAACAGTTCGTGTCATCCTAAAAAGTGTAGTTATATGGACCACGAAAAATCCTCAGTGGAGTCATGATAAGCTGTTTCGTCGACGATTATTTCTCCAACAACTAGACCGAAGTGTTGCTGATGTTCATCTGAATCAACGCTGTCAACTCTGTTCAAGGTCATATGATAAAAAAGTCGCTACACAATGCTCAATGTGTTACTTTTCTTGTTGTTTGAATCATCGTAAAATAATTTGTGATATGTGCTTGTGGTCTTTTAATGAAGATAAGAAAAAAAGAAGTAATAAAGAATAAAAACTGCTAGAAAGTGGCAAGATAAGATCTTTTTCTTTCGATTTAGTCTGTAATGCTCCTTCATATGTAAGCATCATACTTATTAAATAGCTTGATAGAAATATTACTCTCTCTCTCTCTAATTCAAAATTGAGGTGGGATTCGTAACGACCCCAATCAAGAAAAAGGTTTGTGTTGACAGGTGGTAGTATGAGGGTTAACAGTACAATGTATAATTGGCAATTTCTTATTTGTTCAGTTAATTATGTTTTCATGTGTATTTTTTTCTATTATTGAAATTGAAATTGAAATATATTTTCTACAGATAAAGAATAACTTTATTGATAATCTGAAAGGCAAAAACGTAGTTTAACTAGTCAAAAATGACCTTCGAAAATCTTTCCAGATTTTTTCCGGATTTCGAAAAAAAATTCCTGGATTTTCCGGATTTTCGAGTTTCGCATCTGGCAACCCTGATCGTAACTGACTTATTGGCGTCAATCCCTATCGCATAATCTCTGTCAAGACGCGTAACCGTTTTAGCAATCTTTGAAATTGTATGTCCTACTTCATTCTTACCTTCTATCATGGACTCATCCAAATCGGTGAAACTAACTGTAGTACATAGTGCACAATATAAGTGCAATATAACATGCTATTACGTTTGATCAATAATTACCAGTGGCAATTTATTGATTTTTCTATTTGCATGACTTTTCGCACGATTTTTTAAATCCAACAAAAAAAAGATTCTTTGGATATTTGTTGTTTGTATAAGTCTTGTAGAAATGAATACGCGTTTTGGATAGCTGTGCTGTTTTTATACACAAGTGAAAATTAGTTTACGTTCTTTTTCTTCTTTTTTTTTAATCTCTTTCAGTTGTTTTTGGGTCGATGAGCAGATGAAGCGTTCACCTGCCATAAGGAAGGAGGTGTTACGATATGAGACATTCTTTTTTCTTTTTTTTTCGTCTTTTCTTCGTTGTGTCATCACGTATAGATGACTCGAACCTCTACATAGGCTTTTGTTTTCTATCTTTTCCTGTTTCCTTTTTTTTCTCATCACTTTCACGAGTGTGAATTTATTCCACCACTATTCTGGCCATCAACTTTTTGTTCTTGTTATCTTCTTCGGATTTACCCTGATATATGTTATAATATGTTTTTTTCCCGTTTCATTGGTATATATATAGTATATGTTTTTCGGAATAAAGAGGACGAAGCTGCTAGCGTGCATTCTAACTCGTGTCAAACGTTTCCTTTCAATGAACGCTTAGTGAGCCATGACATCATTCTTCTAAATAGGTCAAAATGATGTTTGTACAGAATTTTATTTCATCTCATTTTGTATTTTAACTCAAATCGATTTAATACAAAATGAGGTTTTTTTGACAAAAACCGCTTTGTATTGAAAGAGCCTGTTGGAAAGAGAATTATAAGCTTTTAGTGATTCGCGATTTCGATTATCTTTATAGGTCGTCTTGTAGAGAATTGAACGATCCTCATTTTGAACTTTTTAGAAGAACAATCTCATGGTTTGCTAAGCGTTCATTGAAAGGAAACGTTTGTCATAGGTTAAAAACCAGAGAAAGATTGGTCATTATCACATGTCACATCATCGCGAGAGAAGTGTAGTAAAATGTGATACTATTGTATTTAAGAGATTTTTGTTAATTTTGTGAAGCATAAGAGATTTTATCATTAATGGCATGGTAAGATTTATATTTACGTAGTTCTATTGATATGATGTGAAGTAAATAATTTTTTTCTTTACTGTCTATGCTTCGTTGAATGAGATTAGCAAGTAAAAAGAAATATTTCATTTAAATTGTTATTTTGGAACTTGTTTATCAATTTAATTTCATTCTCTTTTTGACATTTTTAGATTTCCTAATGAACAGAAAAGATATAATTTCTTCTTCAAAATAACATTTTATCACATACCACTACTAATCAATATAATACAAATTAGATTTTATTTTAAAGGATAAACAGGAAACTAGTTAAAACGATACTGGAAATTAATATTGCTTTTCAAAAAGTTCCATACGGTATCATATTTGTATAATCTATTTAACTAATTATTTCATGAACTTATTCAACGCTGATCACTCTATTCTAGATAACAAAAAAAGGCTATGAAGAATATTATATTCTTAAACATAATAAATATGTCATCTACTCAAACCAAAAACGAACAATCAAAAGCTGAAATTGAATAAACCGATTTATATTCTTATACCACTCAAACGAGTCTTTTCTTTGAATTAATTCATCCTTACTTTAAATAGATTAATATACATTTAAGTGCCTTAGTTTTATTCTTTTTATTGTTAAGACACAAAATATTTCTTATTTTTAAAAGGCTTGATGTTTTGAATAATAGACAGCAATTACAAAAGAAAGAAAGAAAGAAAAATAGAACATCGTTGTATTAAAGTGTTTCAGTTAGCTGCAGTAAACAAATATAAAACATTGAGAAACGGGAAAAATACGTATAAACATGAATTAAGTGGTTTAAAAGCCACCAGTTTCTATACTTTAAAAATGCATGTTACTTTATCCGTATGTTTTAACTTACCCTAAAAATTTTCTCTAATTACATTTTTTATAAATCAAACGAGAATTGTTTGTCTATTATTCTTATTTTTCAGATCTGCAATTATGGTTAGTAATCTTCCTCAAGAAAATGTTTGGGATTATCCAAGACCACCTGCCATTGAACCAGTCCAAGTACGTCTCAAAGTTGTCTACAACAATGTGATATTAGCTGATACAATGAATGGTATGCGCATGTTAGAAACAGGTCATCCTCCAACATATTATTTTCCTCCAAAAGATGTTAAACAAGAATATTTTACACGTAATGATAAAACAAACTTTTGTCAATGGAAAGGTTTAGCAACGTATTATGATTTTAATTCACCTAATAATCAACCAGTTGTACATTCACGAGTATGGTCCTATTTATTGACTTCCTTTTTCTTGAAATTATATTAAAAAAATTTTTTTTTGGATACCAAACAATGTTATTACTATACTAGGAAAGTAGAAACATTAAATATTAGTCATATGTTTTATTGGTCTACTGGTAATATTTCTGGCACAATTGGTAACTCGGAATCTTGTTGCATTTCTCCTTTATGTTCTTGTAGTACTACTTCTTCTGCTATGTTTAAGTCTGAATTGTGATCAATTGGTTCTTGTTCTACTGTGGGTAAGTCTTGATTTTGGTATATCGTGCCTTCTTCTTGTCCATGTTGAGCGTAATCTGGAATGAATGGTTCTGCTTGTTGTTCTTCCCTTTCTTCATCTAGTTGTCGTTTTAAATTTTCTGCTTCTTCAATGAGTCCTATTTTATTATTGTGGCTTTCCAACAATTTCAAACGAGCAGTAGTCGCATTATCCAGTGTGTCTTTTTCATTTGCTGCCAATTCTAATGTACGAGAACGCTGAAAATAATCAAGTGCAACATCTAGATCATTTTCTATCAAATGTCTTTTTCCTCGTTCAATCATTTCGAATGATATATCACGTACGAGTCGTATAAGTAAGTCGAGTTCACTAGTAAATATTTGTAGACAATGTAGATACTCAAAAGCAAAATCAACATAATTTTCTATTAAAGCACAAAAGATATAAAACGAATAAACGTGAGGATATTTCGAGATAATTGATGGAATTATTTGTTTAACAAGTGATCCTGATGAAATAAATATAATTTGTTTGTCATGGTTTATGTTGATTTCATGAATTGCTTTATCACAAGTATCAACAAATATAAATGGAACAGCATTTGTATTTAAAGCACAAATTAGCGTATCATATTCATTATCAAACTGAGAATCGGGATCTAATGTAGTAACGAACATACGTTTAAAACTGTGATATTGACCATCTTCACCAATATATGCATCTAACCAAATAATCCGATGTGTTTCGCTTAATGCTATGCTTTTTTTTTAAAAATTCTAATAGATTTACTCTATCGGTAGACGAATGTCTAAATAAATATATGTTTCAATCTTTGTTATGATTCATTCATTTTATAAGAGAATAATAGAACGCAAAACAACGACAGACAACAAAAAAGCAAAATTTTTTTCCGAGAAAAAAAGACAGGGTTATATTGATATACACGTAAGTGAAGTTGGCCTAAGGTTCGAGTAAAACTAGCTGGGATTCGTCCAGCATTGGTTCCAACTGGT
>JAJEKB010021108.1:0-52358 GCA_022393335.1 Macrotrachela quadricornifera | reverse complement strand
ACTTGGATGGGTGACCGCCTGGGAATACCGAGTGTCGTAAGCTTTTTATTACCTTTTTTTTTCTTCTATCATCTAATAGTCCATTTTGACAATTTTATTATTAAGATATTGCTTACAAAATTTATTACATTTATGTTATTTACTCGTTGAAGGTTAATTTAAAGTATATTTTTTTTTACTATATCACAAATATTAACAATAAATATATTATTTTCTTATCATATTTAATCTTATTTTCTTTATCGTTGATTGTATTAAAAGTTCTTAAACGAAATAACACGTGATAAAAACGTTTTTAGACAACATGTTGATTCACTTTTGACCAGCTAGAAAATACTTCTAACGAATCAAAATTTTGTGCCTTTTTTGAATATGGACTTAAAAATGTTGCCACAATTTTGGTTCAAAAATAGTGAATAAATCTTTAAAACCTCCAAAAATTTAATTTAGGCGGAACTTGTGTGCCGAAGTTTTTGATAAACATGTTTGTTCATTTTGGTCCACTTGAGAGCATTTCAGACGAGCCAACAATTATAGAGTGTGACTAGAATTTCGTACTCTTCTTAAATATCGGCTGAAAAATCTGGTGTGTATATTTTTGTTCAACAGTGGTAAGAATCACTCTCAATATGTCTGAAAAAATTATTTTGAATAGCGAACTCACAGATTTCTGTTTAATCATCAAGTCCTTTTTGGAACGTACTAAAAAGCGCTGAAGTTGGTCATTTTATAGAACGAACAATTTCCTACAAAATGCGATGTTCAACTAAGTTGTAACCTTACCCAAATAGAAGCTACATGCATTTTATCAAAGATTCCTTTTAATGAAAACGAAAATTGAGGTACCTTATCGGAAGATAAACAAGAACCTCAAACAGTGCATTTTGTAGGGTAAGTTCTGATCGATAAATAAAGATCCCAACTTTTAGATTCAAACTACAATAGTGAAAATATGACAATATACCGAAAAATTTTTCATCGAAACTAATTTTTTAGAAGTTTCAAAAATGAATTCACTACTCTTGAACCAAAATCGTGGTAAAATTTTCAAGTCAATATTTAAAAAGAGCACACAATTCTGATTCTAATGTATAACTTTTGATTCGTTTGAAGTACTTTCTAGCTAGTCAAAAGTGAATCAATATGTTGTCCAAAAACTTCTTTATCATCCGTTAATAATATAAAACTTATATCTTACAGATAAATATAAATTGAATATGGTAGTTCGACAGTATGTGATGTAAGTTCAATAGAATTAGTCGTTAATTCGTATGGCATAATTCGAATTATGATTTTTTCAGTATTTCAATGAAGGAGGCTCTTCTGTAAATGACTGACATTTCTTCTATTGGCAATATAATAGAACAGATCAAATAACTATTTTTTTTTTATTTCAGGTGGTTGGTATTATACTTTATTATTATTATTTTTTTTTCATCACTAAAAAAGAAAAGATGACGACACAAAAAAGAAAAAGGAGATGAGAAGGAGAAGAACAACAATAACAGTAGTAATAGCCAAATTTCTTCCTACTAGAACGAACAAGAAAGCACCAATCTATCCGATTAGAAGAACAAAAAAAAAAGAAAATAACGCCATAGTACACCAAGAATCATTATAAAGTTGCATTTTAACAAGAAGATAATATATATACACGTACACGCAAATGTATATTTCTAGGTGATACAGATTAATTCAACTAAAACACATGCATATTATTAAACAGTTACCAGCACATGTTATCAAATGAAAAAAAAAAGACGAGAAATATTTTTTACTAGATGAAAAAAAAAAGTCATTGGTGTATCTCTCACTCTCTTATCTCGTTTTTTTGATACGAATCTGGCTCAAAAGAAAAGAAAGCGAAAGAGACACTGTTCGTTCGACATGGATAATTGTTTATAAAGGTCGTACATATGTAGCAGGAAAAAGACCAACATTACCATGAACTTCACCTAAATAACAACGAAAAATTACATATAGAAATAAATAAAAATATTCGAATTTAACCTTTCCACCAATTAACGTCACTTTGATCTATCATTCGAATACGGTCACCACGTTTTAATTCGATTTCACCCTCTTCTTGAGGTTGAAAATCATAAGCAGCTACAAATATTTGATTACTCGTTGGCGAAGCAGGAGATGGAATTGACTGTTGTTGTTGTTGTTGTTGTTGTTGTTGTTGTACGTGGAAATTTTGTCCCATTCGTTGATCATTTTTTTGTTGATTTCTATTATTCTATAAAAATATAAATAAAATTTCATTTTTTTAATTTCATTTTATTACATTTGACGATACTTGTTCAGATTGTGTTGATGAAATCATATCTTTAAGTAATAAATTTTGTCCACGATTAACTGACGTTGTACGATGATATTCAATTAATTCATTAATGGAATCAAATTTCACAACCCACAAAAAATATTTTCCCATACCATCACGTAAAACTTTAAAGTGTTGGACCTGATCTTGACATCTATATAATCATAAAAATTATTATAAAAAAAAAAGGAAAGCAATTCAAAATATATACTTGACAGATAATGAAAAATCACCAGGGGATGATTCACACATGCGTACAAGAAAGGCACCTTCTGGGTGTTCTATTCGTTGAGAATTGATATCTTTTTGAAGAAGAATTTTTTCAGCTTCTACACGAGATATATTACCATAGTACCAACTATAACAAGAAAAATAATTATATTTTTTTATATGTAAATATTTTCTTTATTTTTTTATATTTAAAAAGTAGAAAACGAAATTTCTATCTATAGAGTAATATAAACTACAGCTAAAATATGCTTTATTAGCTTCTAACAAAGAATATTTTCTTAATATTTATAAATATATTAACTTACGGATGAGGAGTCATTTCAATATAAGTTTTTGGTACATATCCCTCTTTTCCTTTTAATTCGGCTTTATACCAATTCATATCTTCGTCTGTATTAAGTATCTATTTATTTAATAAGAAATATACTTTAAATAAAATATTTAAATAATAAAATTCATACTTTAAGTACAGCTCCTTTTTGAAAGCTAAGTTCATCTTCGGCCGTCGCATTAAAATCATAACGACCGTATGCTTGCATATTGATTTCTTTTGTTTTCTTTTTGTCAAATAATAATATCAAGATAGCATATAAATATAAAATAGATATATCTAGAAATGAAACAAAAGAAAATAGATATAAATTAAAATTAACAAAAAAAAAAAACAGAAAACTATGGTTTGTTTCATCTTATTCTTGTTTACGAAAATATTCCTTCGATTTCACAGGATCAGGTTTAATCGTATTTGGATTTGTTTTATCATTCCAATCTGCTGGGCACACTTCACCATATTGTTCAACATATTGAAAAGCTTTTATAAGACGAAGAATTTCGTCAACTGATCGACCTACAGGTAAATCATTTATTGTTATTTGTCGTAATATTTGTTGTTTATCAATAATAAATAAACCACGTAATGCAATACCGCCATTATCATCAATTAAAACACCATAGCGTTTTGTTATATCTTTAGAAAAATCACTTAATAATGGGTATTTTAAACCACCAAGACCACCTTGTTTTCTTGGTGTGTTTATCCATGCTAGAAAAAATATTAAATTAAATTAATAAAATTTTTTTTTATTATATTTTTAATTTACCAAGATGACTATGTACAGAATCAGTACTACAACCAATAATTTGTGTATTAAGTTGATGAAATTCATCTAAACGTTCATTAAAGCCAATAATTTCAGTTGGACAAACAAATGTAAAATCCAATGGATAGAAAAATAATACAACATATTGTCCTTTATAATCGGATAATTGAATTTCTTTAAAATGTCCATTAACAACTGCTTGACCTTTAAAAGTAGGTGCTGGTTTTGATATTGCTGGAAATTTAAACTGATTTGTTGCTATACGTGCAATATGTTGAAGTGGACTAGTTGTTGTTTTTATTGCAAATGAAGTGAGATGATTAAGTAGATGACGATACATACTAATTTTTTTTTCCTTTTTTTTTGTCTTATCTCAATCTAGACATGGCAAAAATTGTTCAAAAAAAAACAATTAAATTTTAATTGAATATTAAACACTGGAATGAATTCATTGATCGTACATTTAAAAAAATAAAAAAATTTAGACTATGAAATACTGAGACAAGGATAAAAAGGAAAAAAAAACTTTGCTGAAAGACAAAGACATGACAAAAAAACAAGATACTCTTTTGAGAAATATTGTAAGTCAATAATGTGTGTTCTTTTTTTATTCTTTCTTAAACGAACATCTATTTTAGATAGAGGTCATTGAAAAGAATTTTATTGGATAAAATAATTTTTTTTGTTGTTTATTTATATTTGTATAGTTGAATTTCTTATTAGTTATTTTTAAAGACAAAAGTTTGTTAGATAGGAAAAAAAGCATGAAATATTTAATATTTTATTGTTCATTTGTTATTCTAGCTTTTTATGCTTTATCAGGTTAGTTATATATAAGATGGTAATTTATATTAATAAAATTTTATTGTCTATTATGATTTATTAGTTGTATCAATAAAATGTTATGTTTGTAAAGAACCAGATAAAAAATGTCGTGATCCATTTCAAAATGATACAATTTTTTTGAAAGATTGTTCACAAATGGGTATGGCTAATGCAACAATGTGTCGAAAATATATGTGGGAAAGTAAGAGAAAGAAAAAAATTTTTTTATTAAAATTTCATTTTCTTTTTGTAGTTGGTGATGGAACTCGATATTATATGCGTGGATGTGCTCTACGTGGTCGTGTGAGTCGAAAACAAGGTCGTGATTGCATTGAACGTGTCGGTATGTATTAAAATTTGTGAATATTGAAATGAAAAATCAATTGACTTTTTATCATTAGAATATGCTTTGATATTTCTTTAAAAAAATTTTTGATCATTAATAAATCTGTTTTTACTTTTTTTAATTAGGTACATGGAAAACAAAAATGTGGTATTGTCAATGTGATAATAAAGATGGATGTAATGGTAGTACAAATATACAATCATCATTCTTAACAATTCTACTTGGTATTAGTTTACTCTGTTGGTTGAGAATGTCAAATGTTCAATAGCGTAATTTTTTTTCTAATCATTTTATTTGTGTATATAGTATTCAATATTCCAAAATCTAAACATTCCATCCATGTATTTGAATCTCTGTTTTTTTTTATACTATGAATTTTATAGAATTAACGCTTATATCACATGTTTTTTATATTCATATGTTAGAAGAATTTTTGTTAGAATGACTTAGAGTCGTTTTTTTTTTGTTTCTATCTGTACATTCCAATCATATTCGACTATTAATTTTATTCGCTGGTGCATATATACTGATTCTCATACATTGCTTTGATGATAGACCTCAATTTTATAATAAAAAAAAAATTATTCTAAAATTAATAATCATCAATGATTATTTGAAAAACAAATCTGATTTGATCTGAGATTCATCAATTTGATAATTAATTAATTAAGCTATCTAATTCATATTAAGTGGAGTAAAAATGAAAGTTGTCGTGACACAGATATTTTCTCGAACGATATTTTCGAAATACAAGAATGGATTCTTTTGAAACTTTCATTGGCAGTTAAGACAATGCTATAGATAATAGTGAGAACAAGACGTCTTCAAAAGTGTTAGCTTTCTCGTTCATCCAACTCTCCTACCCACTATGTGTTTACAGGCAAGAAGGAATCAATAGAAAACTAAGATCTGTATTGGCTCTGTCAGTGATGTTAGTAATCCTACCTTTACTTGTAGATGGATATAAAGAAAAGATACTATCACTTCAAAATGATGAATTTCTACTTTATTAAAGATAACCGGGTAATTCCAACAACAAAAACGAGCAATAGGGAAAAAATGGGGAAAACACCCGTTTATATAGCTGAACCAGGGAAAGTGACAGAGAGAGAGAAAACAAGAGAAAGACATATATATATGAGGATACATCGGACTTCACTTAGGCTATGTAAAGGAAACGAAAGAAAGAAAAACGTTAGCGGCAACAATGTAATAATTGTTGACGCTAACAAAAAGTATGATTCTATAGGCTTACAGACATTGTAAGTTGAGTGTACACCGTTTTTCTACCATATTGAGCGATCATCTTACACTATCAAGACTGGAGCAATTGTTGAACTAAAGAAATTGTCTTCGTAGGAAAGGTCTCTCTCAATAGTATCTAATGAAATGTAAATGAGCTTCAATCACAAGACATCTTAGAAATATTTGGTATATTATGGTTTGTCAAACTTTCAGCACAAATGATGCTTCTATCTAATTTTTACATTCTTTCGACAATAGCGTGTTCGATTTACTTGAAATTTTGAATATAGACAGATCTCGGCTAGTAGATAAAATTTTGTTCCAAGTCAACAATTCTTAAAATTCATTTTTAGGATCAAATAGAGTTCACAAGTTGAGAAAATGGTATTAAGTTTATTTCCTCTTTTAAAAAGTCAGAAGACGGCATATTGAGTCCAAAGATTCAGTTTTAAAATCTTGATTCAAAATGACCAGAAGTAATTTGAGTACATCAATGAAAGTGTGGTGTTTGCTTCTTTTTTGATTGAAGGTAAGGCAAGCTAATTATCGATTATTATATTTAAATACTCTATTATATGTGTAAACTATACATAGAAAAACTTTCAATATTTACCGTGCTCAGCTGGATCATTTTATCAAGTATTTATAGTAAACTTTTTTTGCATATTAGTGTGGTTACAAAAAAAGTAGGATTCCAAAATAATCTCAACGCTAATAAAATATCGACAAATTATCTTATGTCTTCGATGAGAATTATTAGGCCAATAGTCTCAATTCATTTTATTAATATTTCTCCAAAGAAATCATATTCCTATTTTTGAATAATTTATATATAGTTTAAATGATCGAACAAAATTAAATGTTTTTGTTTATGTCGATACTGTCAAATTGCGACCTCTGTAACAAATATATTCATTTGCTCTTGGCTATTAAACTAACATACAACAAGTGTAAACTGGCTAACTTTGTACTCGCCTCGTCTTTTTATATGACATTTGAAATAAATCGTTTTAATAATTGACACGTCATCGTATAAAAAAAATTTATTTTATATTAAAAGTTTAGATGGAACCTTGGTATTCAGGAGCCATTATTGATGCTGTAAGTGAAGCTAAATCACGTCAAGCTCTTTTTATTGTTTATGTTCGTGATGATTCTGAACAATCCCAATCTATGGATAATCTATGGTCAGATTTATGGAATAAATTAAATGATACATCCAAAATTGTTGCTCTTCGTCTTGACAAAGATAATGAAGCTTGCAAACAATTTATGGCTATATATAAAGTTCAAATATATCCAACAACCTATTTCATTGATGGTCGAAATGGACAGGCATTAAAAGTAGTTGATCAATCACTTGAAAATTCTGATAAGTTGCAAGAAATAGTTGAAAATTCTTTAAATATAATTGAACAAAAACAAGCATCACCACCACCAACAGCAACAACAGCTGCACCATCAAAAACAGTTGAAGAAAAAGTAATTAATAAAATCATCAATATTTATAATGAATTATTTTTATTATTTGTAGGTAGCTGAAGCTCGTGCACGTCTTAAAGAAATTCATGATAAACGTGAAGACGAAGCAAAAGAAAAAGAAAAACAAGATGAAGTGAATCGTCGTCGTCTTGGGCAACAAATGTTATTAGATAAACAAAAAAAAGATGAAGAATTAATACGTAAACAAGCTGAAGAAGTTCGTCGTGATAAACTTGAACAGCAAAAATTACAAGAAAAACTTAAAGCACAAATTCAACAAGATCGTGAAGAAAAACGTCGAAAATATGAACAAGAATCTATTACACAAACTGTTAAACCAAAAGTTACAACTACTAATATTGAAACTCCTAAAATCAATTATACTCGTTCACGTTTACAATTTCGTCTAACAGATGGATCATTTTTTACTGAAGATTTTCCAATAGATGCACATATGAGTGATGTTTATACATATTTAAATGAAACATTACCATCTGATCAATATAAAAATGGTTCATATATACTTCGAACAACACATACACGTATTTCATTAACAAGAGATAATCCAAATACATTACAAGAACTTGAACTTGTTCCATCAGCTGTTTTACTTGTTATTAATCGTGGAAATAATAATAATAATAATAATTCTTCATCAACTAGTTTAACTTCAAATAATATTTTTCAATCAATTCCATTGATTTTTACATGGTTTATGATGCAATTTAATTTTATTTATCAATTTATATTTAGCAAATTATTTGGAAATCCTACTCCAACACCTTCAACAGAACAAGTAAGACCAACAACAAGAATAAATAATCCAACAAAAAAGGAAAATTTTCGAACTGATTCAACAGAAAAAACAACTATTCGTCGTTTTCATAATACACAAGATGATTCTGATGATGAAGAAAAACGTACATGGAATGGTAATTCTACGCAACAATTGTAACTTTTTTTCTATGTCATTCTATTTACATAATAAATATATTCATAAATATATTTCATTTTTTTATATTTCAGCATTAATCCTTTCTTGTTTCTTTTTTTGTTTGAGTTAAAATACATATAAAAAACATGAATCTTTAATACTGTCAGCTTCGCTATGAGTTCAGAGCAATTGTTTGTATGATACATATTACAATAAAATCGAATCTGAACACAGTACATATACTTAGCTGGTTCAGCTAGAAACAACCATGCTTGATCAAGGTTAAACAGAAGAACATTCAATTATAAGATAACCGAATTTATTTTGTGGAAAACAAAAATATTTTGCTTCTAGTGAGACAATCCTTAAGACTGTACACTTTCTTAGATCGTTCTGGTGGGATGATCTTTTTGAATGAGTGTATTATCAAGAATTTTCACGCTTCTAGAAACGTCATCCTCATTTATATGAAATGAAAAATCTAATGAAACTAGAACTTTCAAATATCTTATTACAGTAAAGTTTTTAGCTTTTTATCGCCTTAGGTTATTGAGATATATGACAATCTGAAGGTCAAAGTGAGTGAGTGTATTTTCTAAGACGTTCGATAGTTTCCATAAATAGAAGAACCTAAAACTTTTCACAGATACAACTGAAAAGTCAAATGGAGATGAGAAGTGTGCAACAAGTAAAGAACTATTCAAAGCAGAAACAGTATAGAATTTTTTCCATAATGACAATTTTTGAACCTATCTCGTTTAAAATTTAGTGTAATGTGAAACGCAATGTTTGGTAAATCTCACTAACTAGCATAGAACAACGGGGGAAAAGCGAACCTTCCGTAGTGTGTACTTCAGCAGTACTTCTTCTTTCATCAAAATGATGTAATTCAAAACCGTTGACATTGTCAGAATTGAATGAATGTTTAGAATCATGACAAAATCCAGAGAATGAAGCAAACAATATGGAAACAAAGGAAAAAATTAAAGATTGTTTTATAGAAAAAGTTCTGATAGTTTAGATTTATCATTTCTATTTCTAACCACACTATCTGATATAATTGGAAGAACGAAACATCAAATTCTTATCAATTTCAAACAATTATTTTTCTGAAATCCCAGAAGCTTTAGCTAATTTAGGTACCTTAAAAATCATTGAATATTTCTAATAATGTATTAATAGAAGTGCCAGATAGTATTAAAACATTTCAAAAATTGGAACTATTCAATGCAGCTTGTAATCAATTGAATAAAGTTTCAGAAGAATTAGCACATTTAGCAAAATTTAAGACGGTAATATTATCGCATTATCATATTTTTAAATCTCCTGAAAATATTTATAATATTAAAGATTTTCAAATGGATGATCAAGTTCCACCAGCATCATTTGGTATATTTTCTCTAGAATTCGCAGCAGAATGGGAAGAATCTAATAAGTATGAAGATGGATCAGATCATTTCGAAATATGGGTAGCACACTATGAAGAAATCCTTCAACTACCAGATGTTGAAAAATATTGTGAAGCATTTAGAGAATGTATTGATTTATTATTGAATGAAATGACAAAAAAATATTAATTTACGTAGATTTTGTTATAGTAAAGCACAAGATATTATTGGAACATGTCATGATGGAATTTTAGTTTCTTTATTCGAAATGAAAATTAAACAAATTGAAGAGAATATAATTGCATCACAATTATCTGATGAAGAAGTTCGTTTAGAAATGGAATGTGTATTTAATTTTTATCGTTTATAAGAATTTGCTTTACTGCATTCAGAAAATTATTCGTATAAACGAATAACAATTACAAAAAGTGTACAGATTGAAGCACTTGAAACAGCATTGTTTTTCTATGCTTCTCCAGAAAATAATTTAGATATGTTATTAGGTAGAAATAAATTACATTCTATACATTATCAACACTCGTCTCGTGCAAATCATGATCATGTTAGAAAAGCTGTTAAACAAATCCAATATGAAAAAATAAAATTTTCTAAAACGATAAAAGTATATCGAAAACCAAATTTTTTATAAAACAATAGGTAATTTGAATTCAATTATTATTAAGTTTTATTAGGCAGAACACAAATAAATAAATCTATCTCGAGATAATTATAATATAAATAGGAAAAAGCAAGTTTTCATCATCAAGATTATTCTATTACACTGCATTGTTGTTTTCGACGATTTTTCCATCGAAGATGCATTTCAATGAAACCATAGCAAATCATACTCACAGTTAAAAAAGCTGAGAGAAAGAATATCGTTACACGGATGGTTATATAGCTGGCATACTAAATATTATTTCTAAAGTTTATGTGATTAAAGAATAAACATCTTACGCTATAGGTTAAAAGTGAACCGACAGATTTCCATAATCGATTTTTAGCTACAGCAGTTGGATCACTGTCTGAATAAAGAACTGTGTATGTGGCTGAAAAAAATAGACATACAATCAATTAAAATTTTAGTAAATTAATAATATTTAAGTATACCAACAACTTGAGATTGCCATACCGCATCTCCAATACCCCAAACACCAGCTATAACAAATAGAACAATTATCTGTTTGTCGTTGGGTTCCCAAAAATACATTAAAATCATCATTGAATAATCGAGAACTGCAGCAGATATAAAACAACCAATTCGACCAATATGTCTGACAAGCCAACCAAAAATGTAAGAACTTATTACGTAACATATACCATGTGAAATCATTACCAAACCAATATAACTATTTAACTATGAAAAGATTATTATTGATTAATAAGTTAAATTTACCGAATACCAATGAGACATGTAATGAATGCCTATTTACAATATAGATTATTATCTGAAAAAAATATTCTTCTATTCTATTCATACTCGAGTAAATTGAGCTAATAAAAAAGCATTCTCAAGGAGAGCCCACATTGTTATTGGAATAAGAAGTATTTGATCTGGATGTTTGCATCGAATTAATGATACCAGTACTTCAATACTTTTTTTCATTGATTCTCCAATAGTTTCTATTTAAAAAAGAAATATTTTTCTGTTTGATAAATAAATACAATTTACGTTTTTTAGTTAATCGAATTTGATCAAGTATTAAAAATAATATTATCATTGAAAGAATAGTCATTCCAGCAAATATTCCACATAATACATATCGCTATACAATACATCACATTATTTAGTTAATTTAAAAATAAAAAAATTTTACTGTTGTTTCATTAACATTTTCAGTTTGATTCGTAGATCCAGCTGATTTTGGATCAAAATAAATTCCACAATTCATATTTTGTGGATAATTCGATTGATTTAGTACAAAATATGATATTAAATTTCCCCAAATTAAACTTGTACCTTGAAGTGCAGCAAAAAGACCAAAAAATAGACTAACAGATATTTCAGCCAATTGACATTTATGTTGTGCATGATATTGACCAATTCTATTTATATATAATGCTTGAGCTGTCCATAAAGGAGCAGCAGCAAGTCCGGCTAAGATTGCGCCTTAAACAAAATAAAAAACAAAAATAAATATTCTTTGTTTAGTACTCCAAGTATAAAATACACTTTATTTTGCACTATCATATGTTATCATTTTTACATCATCAATTTTCTGAAGATGTTAATATCGAACAAGACAACTTATATTGTACACAAAATATATTAGTCTTGATATTTCATTCTTCAATTAGTATAATACTTACTAATATACATAAATTGAGGAAGTGGACGAATGTTAGCTAACATATATAAAGTATTCGCAAATATTGCAAATATTATACTCCATTTGAGCCCAAAAATATCTAGAAAACTATTCGTAAGAAAGACCGCGCTAAACTAAGTAGAAGAGAAAAATATCTGTTACATTAGTTATATATACAGGGTATCCCAAAAGTTCAGTCGAAAAAGAACACTTGGGTAGTTCATTTACAATTCAAATATTTAGTGCATCACCTTCATCCTCCGATACTATTTCGATCTCATCCTCAGTTCATGACACACATTCTCTCCAAGACTTTGATAATGATTTAAGTCAAAAACACATAGTTGATACTTGTGTCATGAACTGAGGATGAGAGTGATGCACTACCCCCATCAATGCTTAGAAAAGGATACATTTATAAGTTTCAGTTAATTATGACCATTGTAAGTAACATTTATAAAACGAAGGTATGTGAAACAAAACTTCAGGTAATATCCTACATAATGATGACAAGCTCATATAAATCATTTGAATTATAAATGAATTACTCCGGTGTTCTGTTTTGACTGAACTTTTGGAACATCCTGTATATATATACTTTTACTTACAGCAGTGCAAGCATAAACAATGATTAAAGAATTAACTCCAACATTGTGTTTTGCATTTAAACTTGATTGAAGTGTCAATATACCACTGTAAGCTGTTGACATTAATACCAATGACAATGAAAGAATAAATACATTTTTATAAATTTTTCTAATTGAAAATATTATTGGTTTCGCATTGTCACTATTAATTGACTCAGCTGGATTCAAAGAAGATGGATGATAATCAATGATGATTTGAGCACCTGCTGCCATATGATCATCAGTAGCTGGATCGATAAATGATAGCTTTCTTGGAAATGTGTCACGTTTGTCATTATCATCACCATATTCAGTCATTTCACTTTTCTTAACAATACTTTAACCAAAATACTAACAACAAAACTTTAATGTATTATTATAATGATAAGATTGGATGAAAGAACAGAACATTTAAAAAAAACTGTTGATTTAAGTGTGTCAGACCATCGAGTTAATTTCTTATCTTTTTCAACTCTCTATTATTTCAATATCATAAATATAAACTATTCATTTTCAAAACAAAATAATTAAATATAAATACAAAAATCTCTACATATTTGATATTTTATGCATTTGTGGAGATGATGATTTAATCATTAATTATTTCTTACAATCAACTTAAAATCTATCTGAATTCAATATAGTATTCAAATGTCATCAATTTTTCTAACATCACTTATATAGATAATATAATTTCACGTAATACATTCCATCCACACAAAAAGTTTAACATTTTTATTGATATTATTTATATTACCAAATAGTTCCTAGTCAATATTTACAAGATCATTTCCTTGAGAAGTCTAAATTATTATTTTATTTAGTGATAAAATTTACAACACTATTACAGAATAAAAGTAACATTCTAATATATAAAATAGTAGATAGTCAATTATTCATGAGACAACATTGTTCGAAATAGATGTTGTTTTTCATCTTTCAAAAGATAAATCCATCTTATACATGATTGTAGCCATTCTGATTGATCATATTCTTCTTGAGATTTAGTATTTATGCAATCTTCAATGAAATTTGTAACTAATTTAGCACGAACAAGAATATCAAGAAGTTCAATTTCATGTTGATCAAATTGAACTGATTGTTGATAGGCTTTGAGAAATACTTTCAATCTCTTTTCATCATCAACACCATTAGTTAGGAAGAGAAAGAGTGATGTAGCCACATCCACAATAAATGGAGCATAACTTGCCTCACCAAAATCAATAATGTAGATCATTCGATCTTTGGGAGTATAGAGAGTATTACTTGTCTGATAATCATTATGAATCAAACCTTGTTCCCAAATATTGCCTTGTTCATTGATTCTTTTTTGACATTCAACAAGAATTGAACGAAGATATTCAATATCGATTGTTTTTATATGTTTACATAGAGATAAACGATTAAATTGTTCAGTCCACCATTCCTCTGTTAATATTTTTCGACTTAAATTCATAAATGACGATATTTCAATGAAATGTCGAGAAGCTATACGCCATTGACCAAGTAATTTACCCATTTGCATCATATAATATTCATCCAATTCTGTTGCATTAGGTTGGCAAGCATCAATAAATGTTTGAACGAAAATATAATGATCGTCCTCGATTGGAACGAAGAGTTTTGACGTGAATGTTGAAATAATTTGTGGACATGGATAATTTAGATTTGAATACAGATAATTTTGAAAAGTGAGAATAGTTTCTAGATCATTAATTGAATGTGTATAATATATTATTTTAACAACATATCTTTCATTAGATTCAAGATCGACTAACCATGTTTCTTCTTCTGAATATCCGCCTGGTAAAGTTTTATAACAGGTGATATTAATCAAACCATAGTCTTGTTTAAGTACATCTATATGATGAGTCTTCATATTAGAAAATTTTAAATTAGAACAAACTCGTGTCACTTCTCTTATAAATGATCAAATATCAGCAACATGTGAATCTGCTGACGAATGTGTTGTTTTTTGTATTTATTATTGTTATTGCACAATTTTATTTTTTTCCTTTCTTTATAACATCAGTTGCGGTAAAGATATGGACTATTACTCATATTATCTTTATAAAACTCAAAGGGTGTCATGCGCAAGGTTACATATTCCCAGATCAATCACTCCCGCTCGTAAACGATCGTATACCAATCAATTACGCTGAAAAACGGCAGACACTTCCAGTTATCGTTTACAGCCACCATATACGACATTTTACGATGTTAGTGCGACCACTGTCTACAGCACTCGTATAAATTAACCGTTTCCGATTCTTGTGACAACACAGTGACCGCAAACGATGACTGGACAATGTCGTGAGATATCAGAAACACCAACTGTAAACAACATACACATGTACAGTCATCTTTTTCTTTTATTCTGTATGTTCGTAAACAGTCGTAAACGTCGACTAATTACTCTCATTAAATATTAAAAACATACAGGTAGATAACGTTATTTCTATTAGTATTATTAACTTTCCCCGTATTTTATAAAAACCCTTGGTTAATTCCTATTTTGTTATAATTTAATATAAGGTCAATTATCGACGGCCATAACCAGTTATAGATGTCGTAGTGTAACAATACTTCATTCTTGATGAAGTGAATGTCCACCATAGATTATAACTTGCAAAACATTTCTATAGTGTTCACTTGACTTAAAAACTTGTTACAAAAGACAATCCGACTCTATGTATAGAATCTACATTCTATCCGTTTTCATGATCCTCATCCTCGTTCCATAACACTTTCCAAGTCCATTCAAAAGCTCGAAAAGGCTTTAAAAAGGATTTGATAGCCCTTCTGGCTCACTACCTATTCACCGTCTTGCATTGTGAAGATCCTTATATATAACCAATTTAGTAATGCCTTCATCATCCTTCAATGATACTTTCTAAATGCGTTAAGAAATTTAAAAGGGCTTCAAAAAATCTCTTCTTTTGAAATGCCTTAAGATAAGATGTTTTTAATTGCAGATACACGGATATGAAGAGAAAGCGCCATTTTAAGGTTGTTTCATTAAACGAAACCTGCACAGAGGATGTTGTCTATTGTAAAAAAACGAATTTTTCGAAAAGGCTTTAAAATGGTTTAAAAACGGCTTAATGCATTTTAGGATGTGGAATGGATAGTGGTGAATTAGAAATGTTGTCGTAAGCCTTATTCCCAGGTAGAACCGTCGGATAAGAAATTTTTTTTTGGAAAAAATAAGTTTTCAGTGAAAAACGCTGAGATTTGCTTTTTTGAATGAAGGGCAACTCTGTTTAACTAATTGTGAGCACGTTCGGAAACGAGGATATACGCTCGCAAACAGGGCCGAGTTACGGCACTTATTCTAGTGTATACGGTGTCGATACAGTGCCTTATATATTAGTCAAAAATACGACCGTAATACTGAGTATATTAAACGAATCATTTATGACGAGTTTATGGCCGTATCATCCGATTTACGAACGTCTACAGTCGTCGTAATCACAGACCTCGGCAATTTACATTATTTGACAACATTTTACAAGATTTTGTTTATGTGTTTTACTGTTTTTCTGAGTTCTTTTCTTAAGATTTTTTGATTCGAAAGTTTGTTGTTGTTGTTGATCGATAAGATTTCGAAAACGAGCTAATTCAACTAAAGATAAACTTTGATTTGTTCGTTGAATTGCATCCTCTTGAAGTAATTTCAAAATTTCCAATGATTGATCACTATTTATTAAATATTTATTTAGATAGATTAAACTTGGACCATCATAATCAGATAAAAGACGAGACATTTGTACTAGATTATGTTCAATTAACCAATCTTGAACATCAGTCTGAGACCATTCTAAAATATTATTTGAAACTCTTGATGATACTGATATCGGTAAAGGTAATGGTAAATTAGATATTACAATATCTGTATTATTTCTAGATTCAACAGGTAAAACATTATTCTCTTGTATAACAGAAGCTTTTAATTCTTGAATTAACTTTTCCATAGCTTCTGAAAATTCATATTTAGTAAAATCTACATAAAGTAATTGACCAACTAAAAATAACAACCAACCATCAGGTTTATAATGTTTTTCTAAAAGAACTGGAACAATTTTAAGTTGACGTTGAAATGCATAATATGCTTCAGCTCGACAATAATTACTTCTTCGATATTGTTCGCTCATACATATTAAAATTGTATTTGATTTTTCAATTGCTTCTGCCATTGCATCCATAACATTTCCATGCATTTGATCAAAATCAATCCATACATGATAACCAATTCTAACGAGTTCATCATATAATTTTTTACAAAGAATTTTATCTTTATGTGAATAACTAATCATAATATCAAATATTGTTTCATCATGCTTATCCAATACTATACGATCGTCATACGTAGATTCTAAATTCCATAATATTCCAGATGTTATTTTTCTCATCTGTTCGTTATTTAAATCATATCTTAAGTGAGTTAATTTAAGCATTAATTTTGAATTTGAACGAAGTTGTTGTTGAATATCATGATTAAATGATAATGCCCATAAAATATCGAATACTACGGGATATTCATCACACATTTCAATAAAAAGTGATACTTTATGTGTATCTGCTGTTTTTTGTTGTATTGTATCATTTTTTGCCAGATTTAAAAAACCTAATAACATCAATACAAATTATTTTAGTAAAAAGAACATAGCAGTATCACATATCCAGGATACTAGAGATATTGGAGTTACTCAAGAAGATGCCAATGCACCTTCTATAGAAGGTACATTGACATCTCAAATAAAATAAAGAATAAAATTTACCTCGAAGTAACTGTACAACTGTTATTCGTTGAAATTTTCGTGTTTGTTGATTCCAAGCTTGTTCAAGCATATAAAAAAAATATTCACAAAGATTATTTGTAATTTTTAATTCTTTTATATGTTCATCACATAGAATTTCTCCTAATATTCTATATGCACATAAATTAATTCGATTATGTTTTGATGTTTCAGCTAATGGTACAAGTATTTCTAATAATTTTGTTTCAAAACGCATAAAACAAATAAAATCACGTGTTTCTAATATAGTTAATAAAAATTGTAAAATTGTATCAATAAGAATTGTTTCATCATTAGATCGTTGTATTTGAATTTGTTCATGAAATGGTTTATAACTAATTATACGTATTAATGATTGTATATGATTCTTAGAAATTTCTTCAGATGATAAAAGAAGTTGCATACGTTTAATTATATTATCAGTCCACCAGATACATGTACAAATAAAATTAATAATATGTGTTATACAAGAAAGTAATTCTTTACTCCATGATTGAATATTAAAACTATGAAGATATATTAATTCTAAATAATCTTTAGTAAAATTATGAAGAATTTCATCGTTATTAAAAAGAAGTTTTTGTTTTTTACAAAAAAAATACGAACTTATTGAAAATGAACATGTTTTTATATAAAATAATTGTTTATTAGTAAATATTGATTGTGATATTTCTGGTTGTTTTAATTGATTTAAATAAAATTTATATTGATCAGTCATAATAAATTTATTTGCAATAATATGATCAATATCAGTAATAATTGATGATAATAAAAATTGTGGATGTTCATATATAAAATATGATAGATTATCAAACCAAAGATTAATTATAATAAAATATAAGTCATTTTCATCATTAATTTTTTCAATTTGTTCAAATATATTATTGATTAAATCTATTGTTTGTGGAATAAGTAGAGAAGCTTTATTATCAGATTCTATGTCATCTAAATTAAATATTAAAGTTTTATTAAATGAAGCAAGATTATTAAATAATTCGAAATAATTTGATTGATTTAACCATTGTATAAAATTTTTACTAAGAACTTTCCATGACCATTGTTCAAGTATACACAATGAAGAAAAATTTTCCGAAATAAGTTTTGATAAATATTTAACGTCGGATTCTTGGAATAGGTTTATTAATTTGGAAAAAATTTCATCAGATAATGCCGCTGTTGCCAATGCAATAACAAGGTCTTCTATGTTTTCTACCATTATTATTTACTGAAACAGACTATTGTAAACACAGAATATTTTTTTGCTTGACTACATTTGTATACATGAATGACAAATAGTAATATATACTTGTTTTTTCTTTCCTTTGATTATCATGATGACGTTTGTATGAAAAATAATGGTAAAGTAATGGGTTATATATGTGCATGGGCAAACAAGTTAGTATCTCAATGTTCTTTGTTTTTGTATAGCTCCAGTCATATAGCAAAAAAATGTGATATTTTTTCAGGAATTATGGCACATATGTAATGCTAATAATTTCCGATTATTTGAGCCCTATACTTTTCTTGAAGGTGAGAACTATTAAATGTCTCATTGTGATCATTCTATGAAGAGTAATTCGTATGCAATTTAATCTTGTATGTTTACAAATAGAACATTATTCAACTTGATTACATAGAAGGCAAGTAACGTGCACAGTTTGATTACACTTACACAGTTGTCAATAGGTTCTCTGTAAATGTAGTTGAAATAGCACAAGACTCGTAAGCGGTATCCATGCATTTCATCCCATTATTTCTCCTCTCAAGTTCATTTTATTTCACAATCAGTCTCTTACAATCTGTTTCATCAAGTAAGCCATTTGTAATGAGTCTACTTGATATATAATGCCGTATACTACAATATTCTGCATTGAAGTTGTTACATATACTGAAGAAGAAATAGCAGTTCAAAAATACAATTTCATGTTATTTGCTACGCAGATTTAAATAGTCGTTAATAGATTTCAGATTATAAGGAGCAACAATTCGTTTCAATCGTGAATCAAAAGTAGCGTCGATATTCCTTTTGACGTTTGACCCCTGATTCACTGAAAATCGCAGTGTTCCTTTCAAATTTGTTTGTGCTCATAAAATACAGT
Source organism: Macrotrachela quadricornifera (assembly GCA_022393335.1). Lineage (NCBI taxonomy): Eukaryota > Metazoa > Rotifera > Eurotatoria > Philodinida > Philodinidae > Macrotrachela > Macrotrachela quadricornifera. The sequence goes on along the minus strand of JAJEKB010021108.1, from coordinate 32,648 downwards.
TAGTGAGTTTAGTTACAATAGAAAATATAGAATACATATAGTGAATACACAATAGTTAGAGTTAGATAATTCACACAGCGATATTATGATCTAACAGAAAGTAAAATTCACAGCAATGATGTGGTGGAAAAGATCTCAGTGTTTTCGGTAGTGTCAGTCAATCAGATTACAAAAGGATTAGGGCACAGTATGTACGACAAATTGTAAAGGGACGCATTTTTAGGGACAAAATGAGTTTGGGTCAAAAAAATCAAGGAATGAAATGTATGGGACAAAATGGACTTGGGAAGAAATGAATGCTCACTGGGATACCAACTCGATCGGCCACGCACACATTACACTACTTTGTTTTGTTAGTAGTTATAATCAGTAGTTTTCATTAGAATAATTTGAATAATAATGGAATTTACTTATATCAATGGATAGATTCATTAATAAATGTCATTCTTGATAAATATCCGAGAGTTCGCAATTTGTTTAATTTATAAAAAATATGTCTTTTTTAAAGTAGATTTTAACGATTGGATTTGCTGAATGTTTTAGCAAATATTTTTTCTCATCACATGCTATTACGTATTTGTAAATGATACCCGTTAAAATGCCAAGAAATTCATTATATTCGGGAAAAGGCGTTTATCATACTGCAAACATGTTTATATACAGGTGTAGTCAAAAAAACTTGCACAAAATTCTTTTTTAATCTTAGAATCTTTTTCCTATGGTTCAAAATAACTATAAGGGTCATTTTTTTAGGGTGACTCTTCAGCAGTTATACTACTTAAACATCATAGAGAACTTCAGGTTTTCTTATCTTTGATGCAAATCTATATGATAATATAATCTTCTTCTTCCCCAAAAAGCCTATAATATATTATTATTATATTGCAAAACCAAGCCATAAGAGCTGGCAGTGTAATTCATTGTAAAATAAGTGTTTCGCCTGAGGGCCATCTACTACAATAGTATCAGATTAAAATGTATTGTTATTAGTCAAAACATTCAAACGGATGACTGACATATGTACCTGTAAAGGCAAAAAAGGTTTATGAATGAGATCATCTTGCAAATCAAAGTGTAATGACGATCATGCATGAAGATGTAGTTTTAATGAATTTATTAAGTTTATCTGTTTGAGAGCCACATATTTTTTTGATGTTAGACGTAAGCGATGAAAAGAGGAATATTATTTTAAAAAATTTTCATCGGCAAGGTGTTTCTAATGAGAAAAATGACTGAAAACGTATCAGTCATGTCATTAAACAATTCGTTAACATTAATACATTATAAATATTTTAATATTTACCTAATATCTTTGACATTCACTTCACAGGAATATTCGATCAGTTATAAACTATAATGTTGAGAAAATAAAGTCAAAATAAATAGGTGAACTTCATCATTCTTCTGGGTAAAGAAGTTAAATACATTGAACTTTGCATTGTAAATGTTTTTACTATCTGAAAGGAAAAAAAATCTTCATTTTCTAGTTCTTCTAAAGATGAATAAAGGAAATATGAGATTATGCTATTTTATAGTACTCTTCATGAGCTATCAACCATAATAGAAAACAATTCGGAGAGGACAAGTATATAGGATAGTACCTATAGGAAAAGATATCAGTAGGTGACACGAGTATTGCAAAAAGTGACTTAATGCTGTCTGTCATTAATTAGATTGTTTATATATTTTAATACGTCAACTAATACATATCTACCCAAATTGAAAACTCAGACGTAAGATCTTCCGATTAGACTTCTAATTTTATACGATCTTGGATTAATCATACGTCAAAGGTTAATGCAAGTTTCGCGGTATAACATCAGAAACATGATTTTGTGCGTTCTTACCGTCTGATATTGTTTAATCTAGATACTAAAGAATAGCTATTCGATCGATTGTATATATGTATATTCATCTACCAACATATATTTATACAATTTGATTTGATTTTTTTGCATCATATTTTTTTTCTTCTAATTTTAAATAACAGCCTTTCTAAATATTTTATCATTCTTAGTTTCATCAATTTCTTTGAATTTTCAATAAAAAGTTGTGTTCTAGTCTGTATTTATAAATAAACTAAAATCTTTCTTGTTATTATATGCAATTGATAAATACATTTACATTTATTTAGCTCATCTATTTATTTTAACACACATCTATAAAATCAGCGAAATTAAATATTTATATACAAATATAGAGCTATTATAGATCTATCAATTATTATATTATTGGACAACGAATAGAATTTTTATGTTTTTCTTTTTGAAGATTTATTCTTCTAGGATTAGTAACGATGGGAGATGTTAAAGATCGTTGTTGTTGATCCATAAGAGATCGAAAATAAGAGAATTCAACTAATGATAAACTTTGATTTGTACGTCGGAGAGATTCTTCATGAAGTAACGATACAACTTGTTGAATTTCAACATTTTCTATGACTTCATACATATATATTAAGCTTCGACCATCAAGATTAGCAAATATACGGGATATTTGTAATAAACCATGACTAATTAACCAATCCCGCACATGTTTTTGTGTCCAATCAAGCATATTTTCCGGAAGTAATGGTAGTGACAATGAGTTTTGTGATACAGATGTAACAGGAACTACAACATTAACCTTTTCTAAACAATCATCTTTTACGTTTATTTCACTAATGAGTGTAGTTTGTAATTCTTTAACTAAAATTTTCATAGCTTTTGAAAATTCATATTTAGTAAAATCTACATAAAGTAATTGACCAACTAAAAATAACAACCAACCATCAGGTTCATAATGTTCGTGTATTATAACTGGGACCATTTTAAGTCGACGTTGAAATGCATATTGTGCTTCAGCTCGACAAAAATTACTTCTTCGATAGTGTTGACTCATACAAATTAAAACTATAGATGATTTGTCAATTGCTTCTGCCATTGCATCCATAACATTTCCATGTATATTATCAAAATCAATCCATATACTAAAACCAGTATTAACAAGTTCTTCATAAATTCTTCGACAAATAATCTGATCTTTATGTGAATAACTAATCATAATTTCAAATTTTTTTTCATTATTATTTGCTAATAATATACTATCGTTATGTGTTGATTCTAAATTCCATAATAATCCATGTATAACTTTTCTCGTTTTTTGATTATCACATTCTTTTGGTCGATCAGTTAATTTTGACATTAATGATGTATTTGAACGAAGTTGTTGTTTAATATCATGATTAAATGATAATGCCCATAAAATATTAAATATTATTTTATATTCATCACACATTTCAATGAGTAATGATATTTTATCAGTATCGGCTGCTTTCTGTTGAACAGCATCAATTTTAGATAAACTTACAAAAGCTATAAAATATTTTACGAATAAAATTTAAGAAAACATTATTTACAATTTACCTTTTAATAAATGAAATATTGGTACCTGTTTATATTTTTTTGATGGATGATGCCATGCTTGTTCAAGCATACTAAAGAATAAACTACTTACATTATCAGAAATTTTCAATTCTTTCAAACGTTCATCATTTAGAATTTCACAAAGCAATTGATAAACACCCAAACACATTGAATTACATATTGACATTTCAGTGATAGTTATAAGCGTTTTAGGTAATGAAACTTTTGAACGAAGAAACCAAATAAAATCTTGATATTGTGCAACATCTATCAGACCAAATATAGCTATATCTAGTAGAATTGTTTCATCATTTGACAATTGCGTTGAAATAGATTGATAAAATGGTTTATAATTAATAATACGAATAATTGCATCGACATATTCACAAACTGTTAATTCAGTTGGAAAAGCCATTCCTCCTTGTGATCCTTTTTCTCCTCCCCACCAACAACATGCAGAGAAAAAAGCCATAAGATATGTAATACAAGTAAGTAATTGTGTACTCCATGATTCTATATCATAGCTATGAAGAATAACTATCTTTACATGATCAGCTCCAAAATGACGAATCATATCGCTAGCCGTATAAAGAAAATTTGAAGCTTTTGCAAATAAATATGAACTTAAACATGATGAACATGTTTTTATGTAGAATAGCTGTTTAGCAGTAAATATTGATTGTGATAATGATGATTGACGAAGTTGAGTTAAATAGATTTTATACTGATCAGTCATGACATAATTACTTGCCATATGATCATTGATATAATTGATAATATCAGACATCGTAAATTCAGGATTATTATACAAAAAAAAAGAGAGATTATCAAACCATAGACTAGTTATACTAATCAATGGATCATTTTCATCATTAGTTTTTTTAATTTGATCAAATATACCATTTATCCAATCAATTGTAGCAGGAATAAGTAAAGAAGCTTTGACATCAGCTTCAATAGTATCATAAATAGAAATTAAATGTTTATTGAATAATGCAATTGTATGAAATAATTCTAAATAATTTACTTCTTTAATCCACTGATGAAAATTTTGACTGAGTACTTGCCATGCCCAATGTTCAAGAATAAGTATTGATTGATGTAATTGAGAAATAAATGATGGTATTATTTCAGAATTTTGTTTGTCCAAAAGACATTTTATTTCATAAAGGCCATCATCAACTAAGGATGATACTTGAAGTGAAGCAATAAGTTGTTCAAAATTTTTTTCCATTTTTTTTATTTATAATAGTTTTTATCACATACATATCTATTTATAATAATTATTATTATTAATTAAAATGCAGTCATGCTTGTTATCGACATTTATTTGTATTTTTTTTCCTATTCTGTTTGTATTTCGTAATAAGATGGCGGAAAAACATGCGACAGATAGAAAAAAAAACAAACGGTGTGCCCACGTATGCCTACTTAGTACTTAGCAATGACACTCGATTTAGATGTCGCATATAATAGACATTGTTATCGTCATACAAACTAAAAAATATAATGATTTTCATGAACTTCATAAGTTTTATCTCTATAAAATAATGAAATTTTCTATTTATATATTTTGAAAGTCAGTAATCAGAAAAATACTTTTTTTATACATTTTTATAATTTTCACAGTTGAAAAGTGATTCGTTATTTCCTAAGTTAATCCACCACAATATAATCATTCTTTTATATTTCTGATTTCCTTTAAGTATCATGCTTCTTATCTTTATATTGTGTATCTAATTCACATAGAAAATATAATATAAATATTATATTCTTTAACAATATTCAAAAGAATCTTTTTCTAATTCTATTATTGTTCGTACTTATCAAATTGTGAAGGTATTGGTAATTCAATAAATCCTTTTTTTATTGATCCATTATAAATTAAAAACAAGGTAGTATCACTAAATAAATCAAGGAAAATACGTTTTCCGCGAACAAGAAAATCGTTTGAATAAACCACCAATGTATTCGAATTCTTTGACTTTCAAAATCTTCAATCAAGTTTTATAAACCATGTACATATACTTAAATACTCTCGAATATTTTGTGGAAAATTTCGAAATTGATGAGATTTTTAATAGTAATATTTGTATAGTTGTGGGTATAGCATGATTTTCTTATCTCTATTGAATAGATGTCTGACTTTTCATACTTTATATAATCTACGTATAGTAAATAATCAATACAAAATAAAAATCAATCATCTAGTTTTCGAATGCTTTTCTAAAGGAATTGAAATAATTTTAAGTTGATACTGCCATGAATAATGTATTTCTAGTTGATAATAATTTTGTAGGACATACCAAAACTAGAGGCATTGATACTTTAATTCCTTATAAAAACTATAAAGAAACTTCCTTTCTATGTAGCCTAATAGAAAAAAAAGATATTCTTTTCTATTTTTCTATGATATTTTATCATACTTCAGTTAACATCATAACGAAATAGATTTTATCGAATAATTATTTTTATAACATTAATTTAATTACAATCAAATATTATAGAAAAATAGAGCATTCTTTTCTCTATCAGAGTATATAGAAAAAAAGTTTTTTGAAATTTTATATAAGGAATTAAAGTACTATTGTCACTACTTTTTGTATGCTATAAATATTTTGTTAATATGGTTTACCAATAGAAAGTAAAATTATATTTGATCTTACAATAGCGTATGAATTGCATCCATAACATTTCTTTGTATTTGATTAAAATCAATCTATATACAATAATCAACGTTGAGAGGAGTTCTCATCATTATCTGAATCACTGATTATATCGTCAACAATTTTCTTGTCATTGATCTTCGCTATCGTCCAATCTTTATTTATGAATCATAAATTTTATAATATTCCATAGGTAATTTTTCAATGCAAATAAAATATTTTTCATATTGAATACTTTTTCTTGAATAATATCGTTCTAGAATAAAGCCAAGAAAATTAGAAATTATTAAATAATAATTTTGATAAAGATATTTTTAAATTGAAATCGCAATATATTATATAACATCAATGAATTTTATTTCTATATATCAGTTGATTTTTGACAATTAGAAAACTATATGTAAAACTTCGTTCTGAGAAACAACTGATTTTCTATTAAATAGAGAACTTGTATATTTTGCATTTTGTTAATGAATGATGGCAAGAATATTCTCCCATACTATTGGCAACTTTCAATTGCTTGTCAACATCAATTCCACCTAGTATATTATATAAACATAAACATATTTTACCAAACATCGATGCTTTTCTGACAATTAAAAGAATATCTAATACCTGTGTTATTGAACAAAAGGATTGAATTTATAAACATTCCCTCATTATTCGATCACGAAATACTAATATGATTGCACAATAAACCTTTAAAGTAGAATGTATATTCAAGGAAATTAAACAAACTTTTATATAAAATAATTATATAGCAATAAATAAAGCTGATTAGTTATAGGAAAATAACTTCTTATAATAGTAATTCACGTAAATAATAGTATATATAAATATATCATATTGATGATTATTATATAAGAAAAATGTAAGATTAGTAAATCAAAAAGTTGTTATGATAATACATGATTTATTTTCATTATTTTATTACTCTACTTAATTTATCTAAATATACTATTAATTTAATCTGTTGCATTAGAAATAAGAATTGAAGTTTTGAAATCAATTTCTTAATTATCATGACTAGAAATTAAAATCTTATTCAATAATGCAACTGTATGAAATAATTCTAATTTCGTTTTCCGACTCATTGATAAGTATTTTAATTGAGCAATTATCATGTATAATATTTAAGAATGAGTATGGATTGATGTAATCGATATAACAAGAAATAGAATAAATAATTGATCAATAACTTTTACTTCTTGTTTAGCTCTAAACATTTATATTTCACTTTATCATATAAATAGAAAGGAAAAATGAAGACAGATGCTTGACTTTTATGGCTTTTTCTATTACAATTCAATATACATCGTCCATACTTGTTGTGGACATAAAAAGAGAGCGCAATCTATAGACAAGAAATCCAGAGTAATTGTAAGTCAGAGAAAGAAAGAAAGAAAAAAAAAGCAAGAGGTTATTTGTGTTTTACCTTGCAACATGTATTAATATTATTATATTTTTACAGTCCATAGTTGAGAAAAAAAGAATGAAATATCTTAAAAACGACGCATATGTAGTTTATAAATAAATATATATTTAGACAAAATTTTAAGCTGATATCAATAGTTACCATACTCTTGTTTTAAAAACAGAAAATTTTATATTATTTCGTTCGTTCTTTAATATTATCATACGAAAAAAAGATAAGTAAAACTTGGTAGAAGCATATAACAAGATTGTTCTCGATTTTATATATCATTTTATACGTGTACTCATGACAGAAGAAACTTCATCTACAATATCGTCTGGTCGAACTTTCGAACCTGCCGATGAAACACCAAACAATGAAAGATTTTCGAATGAAACACATGTCAATGAAAAATCAAACGATGAAAGATTTGCGAATGAAACACCTACTGATGAAAGATTTGCGAATGAAAAACCAAACGATGAAAAATTTGCCAATGAAACACCTATCTATGAAAGATTTGCGAATGAAACACCTACTGATGAAAGATTTGCGAATGAAACACCTACTGATGAAAGATTTGCCAATGAAACACCTACTAATGAAAGATTTGTCAATGAAAAACCAAACGATGAAAAATTTGCCAATGAAACACCTATCTATGAAAGACTTGCCGGTAGAACAACAGAAAAATTGGTTACTGAATCACCATTAATTACACCGCAACCATTTCACCGTACATTTGCTCCATTAAATACTCCATTATATCGTCGACGACAAACGTTAACAATTCTTGTTTGGTTTCTTATGCCTTGGACATGTCTTTATATATCATTTGTTCTTCTTCGTTCGAATAATTGGTATATTGTTGGTGCTTTTATTGTTTATTTAACATGGATGTTTTTTTTTCAAAAATATTCAAGAACAGGTGGTTTAAAACAACAATGGTTTCGACGAATTCGATGGTGGCGTTGGTTTGCTGGTATATATTAAAATATTTTTTTTCCTTTGTTTTTAATATTATTTATTTAGCTTATTTTCCTATACGTTTACATAAAACATGCGATTTACCACCAGATCGTCCGTACATATTTGGTTATCATCCTCATGGAATTATTTCACTTGGAGCTTTTTGTAATTTTGCAACTGAAGCAACTGGTTTTGAAGAAAAATTTCCTGGTATTGATCTTCGTTTACTTACATTAATAGCTAATTTTCGTATACCATTTTATGGAATTTATTTATCATTTCTGGGTTTATGTGATGCATCAAAAGAATCATGTAATTATATACTAGGAAAAGGCAAGGGTAATAGTATAATGTTAGTATTAGGTGGTGCTAAAGAATCTTTAGATGCTCATCCATCAACTGAATATCTTTTAACATTAAAGAACCGTAAAGGTTTTGTTAAAATTGGTTTAGCTCATGGTGCAAGTCTTGTACCAGTTTTTTCTTTTGGTGAAAATGATCTTTATGATCAATTAGCAAATCCACGTGGTTCAAAATTACGACGAATACAACTTAAAATGCAAAAACGTCTGGGTTATGCAACACCATTTTTTAAAGGTCGTGGAATATTTCAATATGCTATTGGATTTTTACCAAATCGACATCCTGTTGATACATATGTTGGTGAACCAATTCATTTACCAAAATTAGAACGCGACAAAATAACACCAGAAATTATTGATAAATATCACACAGAATATATGGAAGCATTAACACGTTTATTTGATACACATAAAGCAAAACATGGTAATCCTAATGCAAGAATTGAATATGTTGATGATAATGAATAATAATGAGATATAATCAAAAAAGACCTTCGTTAGTTTTTTTTAGTGGTTTTTTTTATACTTATCAAATATTTTTTTATATCAAACATACCAAAATATTTGATTTAATTGATTTGTACACAATGATATTTATTAGATATGCAATATTTTTCATTTTCCTGTTGTCTCTTTTATATTATCTTAATAATATACTCATTTTTTATTCTTCTTATTGTATGTTTAATTATTTCATAGATATTATCTAAACATTCATTAAATAGTTCGATGCAGGTCATTTTTTACTTAAATTATTTATATTTACTTGAAATTAGATTATATTATAATGAAATGTATAGAGATACTATGAATTTCTTAACTGTTATTGACAAGTATACTCATTCACGCAGGCTTTATAGAAAAATAAATCAAGACTCAAATTACTTAGCATTAGTTTCTTTGTGTGTTTCTTATCGACTCTAACATTGTGCACTGACTGAAATTCACTTGAGCAACTCCGAGGTATCATATTGATTATGTTCTCTTAAGTCAAACATGCTCTTATTTATGTCCAGTGTAAGTTTCAACTTTATATATGAATCTTGAATTAATTGTTTCTGCTCAATTAATTATGTCATTTATGAAAATAAGAAAAAATATTAATTAAATATGAAATTTTCACTAAAACAGTATATTTTCATCGGAAAATAAATATCTCTCATAGTTAATTCTGACTTGAAATGACATTCATTACGAACAAAATTCGATTCAAAAAAAAGATTCATTTTATACTAAAAATTTTCGCTTACATACCATTATCGATGGTCAATGATTATGTGATGCTTCATGCTTTTTGATAGTACTAAATATAATTTTCAGTATGAAAATAAAATTATCTATGTCTACTAGCATTTTCTTCGCTCAACCTATTACAAAAAATTCGATTAAAAATTGAATGTTAAGGTGTAATAATAGCATTACACAAAATGAGTAAAGTTTTTTTAGACCAGCCTGTAATATTACTAAATATAATAATTAAGGGATTCACCATCAACATGAATATCTATTGATCAATTGTTCATTTATTTTAAAAGTTAAATTCGATTTTAATTTACATTTATTATTTTTCTTTAAAAAACAGGAAAATTTTACAAATCAAAGTTAGATTTGCTCTACCTTAATAAAAAAAGCTGCTTTATTTTGCAAAGGATATTCTATATGAATTAATTCATACAAAAAAAATTTTTTTTTCTAGACTATACACGTATAAATTATAATAGAACATACAAAAACACTACTTAAGAAAGATTTTGTGCACTACTATGAATATCAAAAGAAAACACATAATATAGTTTATTTTCGATTATTTTTTTTTCCTAAAAAGCCCTGAGTTGATCGTCGATATTTAATATGTATCGATTGTGGTTGTTGATTATTTATCATATTTGAAGTAACTTCGCCTTCACTTTTACCAGAATTATTGCTTTCATCGGATCCTGATGGAGTTGTATGTCCATTATCTGATTGATGAAAAGAGGATGGAATTGGAAATTGAGGAGGAACTTCACCAATAGATAATGTATGAGTGCCACCAGCTGGTGAATATGGTGGCGAAAAAACACTCATACCACCAGGTGTTGTTGATGAATATCGACGTCGTTGATCTAATAAACGTTCAGCTTGTTTCATAATAAGTCTTGTTTGTGGTTGATCTCGATCAAGTAAATCAATTTGTCCTTCACTTCGATCTTCAAACCATCTATGATCACTTAATGTACTATCAGTTGGTGTGTATGGAATCGAAAATGATGATAAACTACTTGAACTAGTTGGTGATGATGATGATGATGATGATGACGTTGGTGATGATACAGGTGAAGGTGTTTTTGGTTTTGGAGGTGCCGGTGGAGTTGGTGGTCGTGGTGGTGGAATAACAACTGGAGGTGGTGCAGGTATTTCAATAGAAGCCATAGTAGATGCATCACGTTTATCAACCACTGGTGTTGGTAAGACAATAGGTGGTTGTGGTACTCGTGGAGTTGATGGTAGTGATAAACTTTCACTTGGTTCAGGTGTACCAATACTATGATGAGGTACAGAAGGTAAAGGACGATCAAGATCTTCGTGTGGTGTAATAGAACGCGGTGTAGTAGGTTCACTTTCAGATGAAACGTCTTGTCCTATATTTTTAAAAACAATTTTTTCAAATTTCATTGTATTGTAATTACTAAATCGTTACCTGTAATTTCGGGTGTAGCAACACGTGGATGATGTATCGGTGGTGGTGGTGATTGTGGTGGAGTTGGTTGTGGTGTTGGTATACTATTTTCTTGTGGCCATTGATGATGATCAACTGTAACTGTTGTTATTGCTGTTGGTGTTGTAGTACGTGGTGGTGGAGCAGGTGGCAATGGTGCTACGTGAATACTTTCTCTTGGTGATCGAAAACCAATCATTTGTGCAATACGTTCTTCAAGTACTTCACGTGTTAATGCTTGAATTAAATCTTGATCAATTGGTTGTCCCATATCCATAAATAATTGAAAACCATCTTGTCCAAGTAAATCAAGTAAACGACAATGCATACTTTGATCATCACTACTTGAACTTGTTGATGAACGTGCACTAATAATATCACGATGTTGTCGAATAGGTACAGTTGTTTGTTGATTTTGTAATTGACTCATAAAACGAGCAATTAATTCTTGTTCTAACCAATCAATAGCACCTGTTTGTAATGTATCATATTGTCGATTACGATAACCTTCATCATGAGGAATTGTTGGTGGAAATCTTGGACCATCATATGTTGGTTGATGATCCTGTTTTGTTTCATGATAACCTGGAATTTCAATACCTTGTCCATCATCATCATCTTCTTCATTATCATCTGAATCAACTTTAATTGATTCAGTTTTTTGACCAAAACGAATTTTTTTTGTTGATGAATCAATATCAACACTAGGTAATATATGAGGAGTTAGTCTAGGTGCTGAAGGTACATAAGTTGGTTGAAAACTACGTGTATCACGAATTTGTGGTGGTCCTAGAAGAACAACACCATCAGGACGAGTATAATATTCTGGTTCACAGACAGGCATTGGAGGTGGTTGTTCTATTACACGACGAGTAGGAACGATCACACATGGTGAAGGTTTCTAAATGTAAAATTTAAAATCAAAAATAAAATGAACAATAATTTACACTTACTAATCCAGTATCTCTAACTGGTATTTGTTCAATTTTTTTTGGTTGTTTAGCTTGTTGAATAGGTTGATGTTTTAATTTAAAATATGGTTGTTTACCATCTTTTTTAATTTTTTGATATAATGAACGTCCATAAACTGCTTCCATAAATGCATCACTATAAGGTTTTGTTGATGTTGATGCTTCATTAATAGGACCTGTTTGTTTTCCTGTACGTGTTGTTGAATGACGATCAAATGCTAAATGTGTTTTTGATGTTGATCGTTTTTTTGTATTTATTATTGTTTTCTTTTGTTCATCTTGGATATCTTCTTGTTCAAGTTTAAGTTTAACTTCATCACGTACTTGATGTGTTACTTGTTTAACACATTGTTCTACTAGACGTTGAATACGTAATGATTCATTTGTTGTTGGATCTAATAGAATAACATCATTTTTACGTCTTTGTAATGTTAAATAATTTTCATCTAATAAATTTTTTGCTTCTTCTATTTGTTTAATACGTTCATGTAGATCAAAATTTTCATTGATCGGACGAATTGGTTTTGGTTGAAGTGGTGATGGTGGAATAGAATTATTTAAATATTTATCAAAGGGTGGATAAGTTTCTTTTAAAGCATTACCAGTTATTGCTGAAGTTGAAGATGGAATAAAACCATCAGACATTATTGATGGTGGCCGAGGAACAGGAACAAATGGACGAGGATAAGATGAATCAGGTGAAAGACCTTTTGTTGGTGAATGAGACCGAGATCGAGAACGAGAATGTGATCGATCACAAACAGAACAAGCATATGGAGATGATGATTCAATATTAAAATGACTATTAGGTGGTTGTTGTTTGAATGTAACGGGTGATCGAACTTTGTTTGTACGTGTATTAATACTAGTGACACGACTTTGTCGTTTATTTGATGATGGTGATGTACTAGATTTTTTGTGTGTATGATGTTTTTTATGTGACTTAGTGAGACGAATTGGTGGTGATGATATTCCAACAAGTGTATCAAGAAAATGATGTTGTTGTAGTGGTGAATCTGTTTCTAATTTAGATATTTTATGATCATGAACAGGTGATTTCGATTTTGATTTTTTTGTTTGTACAAGATCAACAAGTTGTTTAAGTACTTGTTGTTGTTGTTCTTGTACTTTTTCCATAGATTTCATTCGAGTATCAACACAATCATTTAGAAATTTATTTGATTCAGTTGTTTGTTTCATAGTTGTTACAGGAACAACAACACCATTTGTGTTTGCTTTCTGTCGTTGTTGTTGAATTTGATCAAGTACATTATTCATTTTTTGTTCAAAATCATTTTGTAATTTAAGAAATGGTTGAGCAACAGAAACAGCTACGGATGCAGCAACAGTTGCAGCAAGAGATGTAGCTGTTTGTTGTTGTTGTTGTTCATTTGTTAATGTACAATCATTATTTGTTATATTTGAATGCGATTGAATTGGTACTGGACGTTGTTGTGCTTGATTTATTGAAAAACGTTTAGCTAATTGTGAACGAGCAAAAGCAGCTTTAGATGTTGTTGAATCTTTATCAAAGCGTGATATTTGTACATCAGGTGTGGAATGTACTTGAGATGGAATTGGTGATTTATGTGAATTCATTGGCGTTAATAATGGAACAGCTGAATCTATTTAAAGAAAAAAAGTGAGAATTTCATTTTTTTAAAATTTTCTCGAACACAATATAAATTTAAGGAAAAAAACATATATATACTTGTATCGATAGGATCTTCATTTTCTCGTTCTCCATTATCTTCAACACCAACAATTGTCACAATGGCAAGTTCATCTTCAAGTGGTGGTAAACGTTGTTGTTGTTGTTGCTCATCACGTGATGAATTTGATGATAATGTAACATCAATAGATGATTGAATTAAATTATCGGTTGAATTACGATTGCCACCTGAAGTTAAATGAGGTGCATAACTAATAACTCTTTCCTGTTTTTTTGAACGTGAATTTTGGTTTGTAGCTGATGATGGTCGAACTAATTTAATGTCATCAAAATGACGTTTAGAATTATTTGATGATGTTGGTGGAATATGATCATTTAAACAAGTCATTGTTACTATTGAATCATGATCATCATTATCAACTATTTCAACTAATGGTTCACGCTTTTGTTGAATAGGTGTAATAGATTCAGATTTATTTGTATTCAGAAGCAGAATCAGATTATCGTCTTCCATGAAGAAGCAAACGATTGAAAACAATAATAATAACAAATTCTAAAGCAAAAAAAAAGACCTATGATTACTCATTTATTAATCAGTCGATTTGTTAGTTTTTATCCTTTCTTTTTGTCTTCCATAACTACAATCAATACCGATTCTTCCATGACGACCGATGACATTAAGATTTATAATTTTTTAGTAATTAAAAATTCTATATGTAATATATTTTTTGCGCTTTATAAACAATTTAATTGACAAATCTTCAAAATTTAAATTTTAATACGATCATCATAATTATATACGACATCTGTCGAATATTTTGTAGAACAGCAATATAGTTTTCTTTCTTCCACACTAAAATAATAGACATCTCGTAGAATGTATTAATATATATTATTTTTTTTATTGACGTTTTCCCAATCTTTATGAGTTACATATACAGTTTTGCTCAGAAATAGTGAAAGAGTGTCTTTCTCCATTAAGTTTTAAAAAATCATTCTGGTTTTTCTATGCTATTTGGTCACTCTTTAATTAATAATATAATAATAAAATTTTGATAAAAACTATTTTTGTTGAAAACTTAACTATCGTTTGAGGCGAATTAAATGACTATACTTTGCATTTCAGTTTTTAATCACTTAACGTTTTGTATCAGAAAATAAAATATATCACAATATGCAACGTGAAAAGCTCAACAACTTACATAAGACCGCTTGCTTTGAAGTTGCACGTTTTGTTTTCAAAATCAACAAAATTTATTTGGTAGAAATGAGCTCCTTGTTAATGATTTCATTTTTTTATCATCTAATATCTTTTATTTTAAAAGAGCAAATTACATCACAAGATACAGTATGAAAAGCTCTATAATCCACAAAACAAGGCTTATTTTATTTGTTTACTTCTTGATTTTAAAAAGGTAAAATTTTATGCCATCAGTTTTGTCTGTCTTAAAAGACCATTTTTTCTGTATCAAGAGAAATTCCTTTCTTATTATTGCAGTCATAAAATAAGCAGTCTTATGTAAGTTGTAGAGCTTTTGACGCTGCATATTGTGATATATTTTATTTTCTAATACAACATGTTAAGTGATTGAAGACTGAAATGCAAAGCGTAGCCATTTAATTCGCCTCAATCGATAATTAAGTTTTCAACAAAAGTAGTTTCTATCGAAATTTTATCATTATATTATTTGTTAAAGAGTGATCAAATAACATGAAAAAACAGAGCATCATTTTTTCTATCATATCATGAGAAAAGAAATTTTCCTTAGGCTTTCTATAAGGAAATAAGATACATTGGCCACTACTTTTGGGTATTCCTAAGTATATTTTAGATATTGTTATGCACGATCACTTTTGAATAAAAATCGAGCAATGAATCAAGATAAATTAGTGTACAATATCATTTTCAAAGTGCTTTTACAAACCCTAAAATATAATATAAAAAATACTTTTATTTCAGTTCCATATTTAATTGATACATAAATACTATTATTAGAAAATTAGAATACGTACTATGAGGAACAGTATCTCTCGATAATATTCGTATACAAGATGGAAAATGGTATTATTCAAGGGAGATACTACTATAATTTAAAATAGAAGATATGATGAATTTTATACTAAATGAAAGCCCGTGAGAAATCCAGTTTATGATACTAAATGGTAAGGACTATGAAAACTTTGAATGTCGATCTTAATAAATTTTCAGAAATCTTATACTTTTTTGGGATAGAAAATTAAGGTATCAGTGATTCAAAAAAATGTTTTGCCTGGATATTTTTATATCGTTCGATTGAAGTTGTGGAGCTCTACAAAACTGGATATATTAAAAAATTTTTAAACAGGATTTTTGATCGCAAAAATAAACATTATATTTCATTTTTGAATCACGGATACCTTAATTTTCTATCCCAAAGAAGTATAAAATTTCTAAAAATTTATTAAGATCAACATTCAAAGTTTTTCATAGTCCTCACCATTTAGTATCATAAACTCGATTTTTCACGAGCTTTCATTCGGTATAAAATTCATCATATCTTCTATTTCAAATTATAGAGATACCTTCCGTTGAATAATATCATTCTCCACCCTGTATATTACTGAATGATAGAATGTCATTGCATTGATCAATCAATAGGAGAAATGGATTGAGTGAAATTATACAATGAATGTCACAAATAATTATTATTAATAATATATCGAAAAAAATAAGTATTAATATGTTAATACTTATTTCTTCTGTTTATACATAATTTGAAATCCAAATTGAATTTCATTTAGTTAAGACAATTTGCCTCTAATTATTTATTTAGTGTATATTTTATTTTCAATACTAAGCGATCTATTTAGATAGTAAGATCAATGATCAATTTTATTTGTTTTCATCTATATATACATTTAATAAAATAGATTATTCACAACAGTTTTTTGTACTAATTCGAAAATCTTACGATATGTTTGCAGATCAGAATGATTTTGAGGGAGCATACGTCGTTCAATATAAACAGTATTTTCAATATATAGAAGTGCATCATAGTAACAACCTATGTTATAATAAGAAGAAATCAAGACCGAATGGTTCGAAACGAAAAAATTCTTTGATAAATCTACAATGTTTTTCGGTAAAATGAAAGTGCTTTTGTATATTCATTCATATGTTCGTATACTGCACCAATACGATTGTATAAAGTAATTAAATCAGCATGATGTGACGGTAGAGTTTTTTGACAAATATCAAGTGCCATTTCGTAATATGAAAGTGCTTTTGAATATTCATTCATATTATTATATAGTGAAGCAATATAGTTATAACATGTAGCCAAATGTGAATGATTTGCTGGCAAAGTTTTTTGAAAAATATTCAATGCTTTTTCATGTGATAAAAGTGCTTTTGAATATTCACACATCTTCGTCAATGCTTTACCAATATTTTGATGAGACATAGCTAAATCAGGATGATTTGGTGGCAAAGTTTTCCGATGAATTTCTAATGCTTTTTCATAAAACCAAAGTGCTTTTGCATAATCATCCATTTTATCATGCACTAAACCAATATTATTATAGGATGCAGCTAACGATGGATGATTCGAAGGAAGAGTTTTCTTATAAA
The DNA here is from genome assembly GCA_022393335.1 of Macrotrachela quadricornifera. Lineage (NCBI taxonomy): Eukaryota > Metazoa > Rotifera > Eurotatoria > Philodinida > Philodinidae > Macrotrachela > Macrotrachela quadricornifera. The sequence goes on along the minus strand of JAJEKB010021108.1, from coordinate 14,882 downwards.
TTTCAAGTGCTTCTCGATACGATAAAAGTGCTTTTGGATAGTTATCTAATTTATAATAAATTAAACCAATATTAATTAATGAAGTAGCTAGATCAGGGTGATCTGGAGGAAATGTAAGTCGGTAAATTTCAAGTACTTTTTCATAAGATAAAAGTGCTTTAGAATATTCACCCATTTGATCATATACCAAACCAATATTATCATAAGACGTTGCTAAATCTGGATGGTATGTTGGTAGAATTTTTTCATCGATTATGATCGATTTTTCATAAAATGAAATGGCTTCTGTATAATTTCCTAGATTAGCTTTAATCCATCCCAACTGATGATAAATATATCCTTTTTCTTTATTATCAGATGTTTGATTAAGCAATACTTTATATAATTCTTCAGCCTTATCAAATTGACCTGATTTAAGCAACAGTTGTCCTAAACTATACCATCCTTTTTCTCCTTGAGTTTTTTCTCTCATACGTTGAGTAAGTGCATTGAGTTGTTGATCATTATCACTAGTTAATGTTAGTTCAACATTCCACAATCGATTATTATCAGATTCAATTTGGTTAATCTCACCGATGCGAAAAATAGTATGCATTGAAAATAGTATTTCTTGTTCTGATGCTTTGTAAAAGCTAACATCATTTACAAGAGCAAAAGGAGTTGAAGATATTGATGGATCAATTGTCATCTTGAAGACAATACCCATTGAATCAGAATCAATAAGAGTGCGATGAGCAAATAATAAAGCAATATTTGGTTTTTTACTAGTAGATATAAAGTTATTAAATGATATTAATCCTCCTTTAGTTTTCAATAATTTATTAAAATCAATCTTGGACAAACCTTGACCACGATAAACAATAAATGATTGTATTTGATGAAGATCACTCTGTTGTTTTTTATGTAATTCTTGAATATGATAATGAAGATCACGAATAAAAAATCCCATTATGATAATAATGTCAATTTCCATTAAACGTAAAGCTCGATTAATCATAGAATGTAAAAAACAGTCGTTGGTATACCACCATATAGGTGTATATTGATAATATTTACGTTCAAATTTATCGATGAAATTGAGTTCTTTTTTATTATGAATAAATTGATCTCGACAAAAAATAACAAAATTTTTTAAAGATTTTTTAGGAAAATCAATATTGAGTAAAATTTCTTTCAATAGTTGAGTATACATAAATGATTGATCTAATTGATTTAGCTTTCCAGTTGATATTTCAGCATTCGTTGGAATAAAACTCATTGGCATTGAATATTGTTCACATTGTTCTATATCTTGTCTAAGTTCAATACATAAAGGTAATATTTCTGTAAAAACACCTTTTATTTTTGACCATTTTTTCACCCAACGTTCATGTCTTAATTTGTCTCCACAAAAAATATAAATTGTAGTTAATTGAGATATATCATGAATATGTGGCATTATATTTTGACCTAATGAACCAGATACAATCATAAAAACTTTTTCATGTCGAATATTTCTAAGAAAATTTATACATGAATTGATATCAACAAATGTATTGATAGTATTTACAACTTGTCGTAGTTCAGTGATTGTATTACGACAATCAATATCGTTTATTTCATCGATATTAGCATCTAGCCAAACGAGAAGAAAATTTAAAACAACACGTGATGACGTCGATAAATGAGATTCTGCTGTGGCATACATAGGTAATGGTGTATGGCTCATTGTTAGTAACAATTCCGTTTCAGATAAGTAATTGAGATAATCGAATGCTTTTTTAACCTTATTTTTATTGATAATGCCAGTAGTTACTATTATCGTCAATTTATTAATATTTTATGACATATAATACATGATTTTGTTTATCTATTGGTTTGATACTAAAATATTATAAAAGAAATATAATTATATAATATCAAAATTTTTCTATTTATTAATACGTTTTGTATTACTATTATTTGTTTGCTATAGGACTTCCTCTTTTTCTTTTAGTCAATTTCGTATTTTTAAAAAACGGTAAAAAAAAGGATAAAAAGTATGATTATTAACTAAAGAACGATAAAAAGCTGTTGTTGTTACCACAAAACAAATGAGGTCCGAAAAAAAAATATTGTACATGTTCTTTTTCTCTTTTTTCTAAGAATTGTTTTAATGACTTTTTATAAAGTCTTGCGCAATATTTCTTTCATAGGTCATAGATACAATATATATGTATTCGTCTGACAAAAAGAGATTGACATGAAAAATATCACAGAAATAATATTAAGCAAAATTCACCTTGATATATTTGATCATAAGAGTCAATATTTTGTTGTATTCAAAAAAAGAGAAATCGATACGTTGATAATGAATATTAACTTTAAAAAAAAAGTAATAGATCAGTGAAATAGAGAAATATGATGTTAATATATGAGCTCATTATATTTTGTGATTATAAATAATAAATCATTTAATAATCTTGAATATTTATTTTTGATTTAAAAACGGTTTTTATCATTTACAAATTATCGAATTATTGAATTTTTCAAACTTTACATTTTTCATCATTTATTATTAGATTATAGTGAATTTTAATCCTATAAAGTAATATTATTTATAACTACCTATTATTTTAAAAATGAAAACTTTTTCTTGTTTTTAATGAAATTCTGTTTTTTTATTCTTCGAGAATTTTTTCTTAATATGACATCATTTCGTCTGATATACATAGTATGAAAAATAAAAGTAAAAGAAGCACAATTTCATTTTCTCGAGGTATGCATGAAAAGAATTGAAAGATGTTTTTTTTACTATTGTAACAACTTGCATTTATGTCTTAAAGTGCTGCAAGTATAAAAGCCATAAGTAAATACGTAAAAGAAAACGTAAAACTACTAATATTCTTTCAAGATTTTTTTTCTTTCGTTTTTGTTTAATATTTTATACCTTTAATTGTAAAGAAAAAAAAGTGTCACATTGATTTTCAAAAATCCACTAACGTAACAACTGAAATATATAACATGTTCTAAAAGCAACAAGTCATATATATGTGTTAACTATTTAGATTGAATTTACTTACAAAATGTGTATGATAGACAAGAACTTCATATGTTAATCTTTCGATTTTTTCGATTTACTCTTATAAAATATACAACATTTCTGAGAGCAGTTCATTTTTTCCATTAAAATATTTTTATTTAAAAAAATACAAGTTAAAAGTAACGTGGATCGAGGCGATCCTCAGGTCTCTTGACTGTAGATTCGAACTAATACCCTACCGACAAACAAATTTCTTTTTAGAGATTAAAATTCCGGCTACAGTCAAGGGGATAGCTCTTGACGACCAGGACTACTCCCAGTATGTAGTACTCGAGGATCCAAGGGTATTCACAATATATAGTACTTGAGGACATATGGATACCCCAATATGTAATGGTTAAGAACCCAAGGGTACCGCCAGTATATAGTATTTGAGCACCAAATGGTAGCTGCACGATACAGGACTCGGGGACCCTAAGTGCAGAGATGGGTAAATTTTTTTTGTTCTTCTCAGATAAATTGTTGTGGTGCTCTGTGAACAAACACACCCTCAATTTCGAATAAAGACCGTAATTGTAGTTAAGGGAAGAAAGAAGAGATCGGTGTCGTAAGATTTTTATGTAAAAATATGCTTAACTTGCAGATATCAACGAGAAATATGTATTATTTTTATATATTTACTTTACAAAAGCAAATAGTAATTTATTTATTTACTTTACCTTATTTCCATCAACAAAAGTAAAGTAAATATGCCAGCCCTATTTTAGAATTATATACTGCATCCAAATACATATTTCTAGTCAGTTTTTTATGCTGAATCCGAATAAAGGTTCGGAAAAATCAAAACAAGGCTTGAAGAATGGATAGTCACAGTGTTTTTTCGGAAAAAGATTGCGCATAGTCTTAAATACTCTCTCGTTAGAGCTTTGATATCTACGGTGATCGTCTCATCGGAAATAAAAAATTAGTAATTCGTGATCAGCCTTTCACACGCTATCAAAATACGTATTTAAAAATTTTTTCCAAAAGTCGCTCGAAATTTACATTTCCTAAACCTTAGAAATGGATGACGTCATTTTGACTAATGTTATAGTGACACTGTACATTTACAAATCACAGTGTGGTACGTAAACTTCAAGAAACCATTGCGAGGGCGATGTCTTATTTGTGTGGATTATGATCAATGAAAACATAAAAAGAATTTCTAAGTATGGTTTTGTTTATTAACGAAAAAAAAGACATGTCATTAGGAAAGGTTTTTATTCATGATTATGAGTAAGAATAAAAGAATAATTTCTAAATTAAAAAATCATTAATCATGATTTAGTTTTATTACTGTTTTAATCAAATTCTACAACATGTAGGTCGAATTTATAGTGATTTTGCTTTTCTTTATAGTTTCGAATACCATTCCATTTCGGTACCATTGCATCATTAAGATGATTGAGTTTCGATCACTAAAGAAATAGTTCTTGTACGTGATCAATCAGTTTCTTTATAAGATTCATTTTTGTATCTTGAATTAATTTTAAATCATTTAAATGTTGCATCATTGTATTGCTCGACAAGTTTAGAAATCTCATCTGTTAATCTTGCAAACTGATATTTTTCTTCTCGTTTTGATTGTTTTCAGTTTCAAGTAGTATTCTGACTTTTTGTTCTATTTCCAGTTGTTTTTCAATTTGTTTCTTTGTTTAACGAATCTTCATTCCGTTCTGTTTGATTTCTCGTTCATTTCTCTCTAAGAAATCGAATAAACTTAATTTTCTTTCTTCATATTGTCGATATTCACTCACATTGAAATTAAGTTTATGTTTAAATCGTTGATATTCTAATTAATTTTCTATCAAATTTCGATATTTCATTTCGAAACCTTGTTTTAGTGTCCCTCATTTTTTTTCATATTGTTCTATATAATGTTCCAATACTTCTCTTCTCTTTGGAATTATTTGGAAATTATTTTCTAATTTCAATTAATCTTTTATGATTTTATCATAATGAGTTTTTTGTTGATCAAATCCTAATTTGGGATCATCAGTATTTTTATTAACCAGTGTTAAGAGTTTTTGAAAATTATTAATTCTTCCTTGAATATAATATTCTTCGCGTTGATTGGTAGTCGTTTTAGTTTCGATACGTTTTTGTGAAATATCTCGTCGTAAAGTTGTTTATTCTGCTCGATTGTTGTCCATTTGATTGATGATCTTTTGATACCCTGTTAATACTTGTTCATAGTTGAAGTCAGAAGGATTTATTTATTTTTTAATTCTTCGAGATTGAGATGAATAATATGCAATTTTTATTTTTCAATTGATAATTATTGTTGAATAGATTTAATTTTTTTTTGTCTTGTTATGTCTTTGTTCTTCAAGTTGTTGATATTCTTCTTGAAGATAGTTGTATTGTTTGAGAGTATGATCAATGTCTTTGTGCTGTTCCAGAACTTATTGTTCGATTAGTGAGACTTGTTACTGAATAGTAGTGAAGTTATTTCTGCATTTTTGGAGTTTTTTTGTACTTCTACAGGGATATCTTCAGCTTTTTTTGTATTGGCTTTAGCGTCATTCAAATCCTGAGTACATTTTTTTAAATAAATCGTGACGATTCTTCACATCAGTAGTACTACTTTTCAATGGCTTTTCGACATTTTTGTAGCATGTTTTCCTGTGTATCATGACCTTTCACTTTAGCTTTACAATCTGTTTTGATATAAGCTTCCAAAACTTCTAAATTCTTCTTTGCTGCATCGAACAATTGTTGGGCAAGTGTGACATTTTGTTCTGCTATTTTAATTTCGAATTCGATCTTTTGCTCCGCTAGATAACGCTGAAATTCTTTTTATTGACATTTATGTAGTTATTGTTGAGCATTTTGTACAGCTTGTTCTTGTTTGCATATTTCAAAACTGTTGAAATCAATCAAAATCATTCTATGAAGCAATTGAATGATTTTGATTGATTTCAACAGTTTTGAAATATTTTGAAATAGATTCTAATTCATTCTTGAGATTGTTTTTTGTTCTTGATCGAAATATTTGATTGTATTTTCGACTTCGATTTCTTCCTGTTCTTTTACTGTCAACTTCTCATCAACATCATTTTTTTGTTCATGTATTTGTTCAAATTCTTGTTTTTTTATACTATTGTTTGTCCAAAAGATGAAAGATAGAAAGGCTCTTCTCTCTAGACAACTATCACAATGCTGAGAGATCCCGAAATCTTAACAGTCGTTATACACACTTGAATTGTTCGATTTTTCATTTAATGTGCTAGTATTAGTTTCGTCTTCGATGATATTGTCGATCAGTTTATCGAAATCTTGCTCGAAAGGTTGGATTGACTGTTTGATTTGTTGATTTTTTAAAATTTCTATTAGTTCTTTATCAGCTTGCTTCAAGTCCTGTAAAAGATTATCTGTGAATTGTTGGAATTCCTTTAAATTATCCTCTTTCATTTCAATGATTAGACCAATCTTCAATTAAAAAGCGAAATTAACTGATAATAGTAGTATAGTATGTTGTCTTTTGTGACACATGAGTGGAAAAGTTAAAGCTCAAATATTGTGTACAAATATGATTGAACTAAAACTGGATGAAACTTAGGCACATTACAGGTAGATGTTTGAAGGTTAAAGTGGTGATAGTTTATTGTTGCTTAGCAAGATCATCATTTCTATTCATGATTGAAAATTGTTCTGAATGTAATGATTAAACATGTTCTAAAAAAATAAAAGAATGTTTTGAAAAAAACAAAATTGTCGAAAGAGCGGGAAACGATTTGAATTTACAAAAAGAGACGATCGTCGAGTTTTACAAGACTAGATACAGATTATGAAAACATGAACTAACAGCTTGACATTGTCTACAAGAGATTTTACCCAGAACTTCCGCGTGTAGCAAATAGGTTTTCCCATCGTCGATTATGTTCAGGATTTTCCATACAAGTTGTTTCCCATTCATCAATTGTTTCTTGATCTAATGTTCGTTTGATCTGTCCAAAACCATGTTTACCTTTTTTACATCCATTAAAACCTCCACCCACTTGTACAGTAGTATAACAACAAATATATTTCAAACGATTTTTCTTTTTTTCAATTTCTTCTTTATTTATTGAACTTTGAAATGCAAGATATTCTTCACGATTTAATAGATCAATCGCCGCACTTGGTGTATATTGATCTAACTGTAATGATAAATTATCATAAACAAATCCATCATGATAATTGCATGCTCCCATTTTATTTTCACTATCGAGATAAAGATCTCGACATTTAACACAAGTTAAAGCATTAGATGATCGTTTACGTTCTTCATCTTCTTGTTCTTTTTGTTTTGATGTTAATGTAAAATCTACATCAGTAGTAAATTTTCTTAATAAAAATGGATCACGTACAACAGCAATAGCCCATCGTTCACATTTCTGTTGATTATTTGATGGATTTACTTCAATTTTAGCTTCACGAAAACGACTAGTGATATAAATATAAATACTTTGATTAACAACGGATGAACTTGTTGATGTTCCCATGGATGATTCAGACTCGGATTTATTAACTCCAATTAATGAATCAAGATCATAAATAATCATTGAACGTTTATATTCCATACATTCATCATATCGTTCTTTTAATATTTCAAATATTTTCTTTTCATCATATGCACCTTTTGATGAAAGAAGATTTAAATCAAATAATTGTAATAATTGAACATTACGATCATTTCCATATGATGTTATACGTTCAAGTAACTGTTGAAGAGTTTGTTCATTTTCTTGTAATTTATCTTCAATGACATAACGTTGATTCTTTTTTTGAAAGGTTTCCATTCGAATACATCGATCGAAAAGACTAATAAGAATTTTACCAGTAAATCGACATGTTTCAGGTAAATGAAATTCATTGGAATGATCAGAATTTTTCTTTTTATTATCGCCATTATCATCGGATAATTGTTGACGATCATCAAGATTATGTAAAAGTAATCGTGGTAGTGTATCAAGGCCAAGAAATAATTGATATTGACGAGCAGTTTTATCAGTTAAATCTAATACTTCTCTTTCTTTCAGTCCATAATCTTCTTCTTCTTCTTTTGCATTCGTTTTGTCATCTTTTTTCCGACGTCGTTGAGCGAGATAATGTACTGTTATTGCACTTGTTAATGCTCTAAAAATAAGAGTGAACAACTATCGCAATTGAGTCATTTAATCAATTACTTTAATGCTGCACCGCTAAAATTCGTTGTTGCTATTGTTAATTTTTCTCGAATATCTCCTTGTAAAATTGTTTTTGGTATATCATCTAACATTCGTTTTCGTGCATTGGATGATGGACGACCGACAAAAAATTTGCCCGACATACGTCGTAGAAATGCTTCATCCATCATATGTAAACGATTTGTTGCTGAGAAAAACATCAGATTTGGAACATCTTTAATACCTTCAATAACTGATAAAAGAACACTAATTTTTGCTACTTTGCCTTCGGATGAATCTTCATCACGTCTTGGAGCTAACGAATCAATTTCATCAATAGAAACACAACACATCAGATGCGGTAAACGATTTCCACGCATACAAAGATCTAAAATAATTGCTTCCGATTGACCAACTAATGGACGTTCAAGTTCACCAGCAGCTAAAGGAGGTCCAAGCATAGCAATACCAATTTTCTTTGCTAATTTACTCATGATTACGGATTTACCAGTACCTATTCAAATTATAGTAAAGAGTTCCTCAATCCTATGAAGATCATTTGTTAGAGGGAAAACGGCTTTGAAACTCTGATTTTTCATAATGATATTTACCTGGTGGTCCATACATAATAAATCCTCGATGTGGTTTGACAAGTTTCCGATCAATTTTAGTATTTTGTGTAGCTAAATTTTGTTCATTATCTTTTAATGATTTTTCATAGCTGGTTTTTTCGGTTTCAGTAATGAATATTTTGTTTCTTTGTGCATCGATTTCAGTATTTTTTAACTTCCTACTTTGCTTAATTTGGTCACTTCTTTCTGACCATAACCGTTTCAATTGGTTTTGTTTTTGAAAAGATTGATTTTCTGGTAATTCTAAATCTGTGTTCAATTGATCATAGTTTTGTCTATATTGTTCTTTTAAATTTTCAAGTTCATCAAGAAGTGTTTTTAATTGATTATTTTCAATTGTCCATTTGTTTCCTAACTCTTCAAATTGATCTGTTAATATTTTCTTTTTTTTAAGTGCTTCTTTATTTGCTTTAGCTAATTCTTTCGAACTGATAATTAATTCTTCATCAGTGACTGTTAATGGTTGAAAGAAAAGTTTCATTTCATCAAATAATCCATCTTCTTCATAACCTTCAGCTCGCATTTCATCAAAAGCTGTTTCAACACAAAATGCATCTAATCGAGGAATTGGTTCAATATCATCATGTTCTTCTAATTGTCGAATAAAATATAATTTAATCATATGTAAATTCGCACGTAATTCGGCTTTGGAATATGAGGTTTCTCGTTCTAGAAATAGAAAACATTTTCTTCTAGAATGGTAAAAGAAATTTTACTTGGATTTTCGTCTTTCACTTTCTTTGTTTTTCGTTCTTCAACCATTTGTTTTTCTTGATCAACATAGAATTTAATAGTTTTTAATGCATTCATTGGTAATTGTCGAATTTGATCCCATTCTTTTTGATTAAGATTTGTTAAATGTGCATATGTGCGAATATTTTCATTTTCTTTTAAAGCTTTATACCAATCTTTAAACATTCCATTATCTTCTATTTGACAAATATCTCGAAGAAAATTTTCTAATGATTTCGTACTTGGACGTTCGAGATGTTTGGTTGTTTGGTCATCGTCATTAGTATTTAATTGATTTCGAATAATGTAACTGATTTTTGCTTGAGAATGTAATTTACATTTATTTGGAAAAGATTTTTTATTGGTTTCATCAATAGTTAACCAAAAATCAATCAAACCACGAAAATGATCAAATGTCCAAGATTCAAATTCATCAGTTAAACTAATTGGTTCAACAAGACGAAAACGTGTTGCAATGCCCGAAAATGAAATCGTTCCTCGTTCCTTCATTTGTTGTCGAATAAATAAATCCATCATGGTATTTGATGGTAATGTATGAACTTGACCATCGAAGAAAGGCTCAGTGATGCTAGATGATGAAATTTGTTTAAACAAAAAATCCCGGATGAAATCTTTTATTTCTGCACGATTGGATTTTTGATGAATAATACAAATGATGTCTTCTACTGGAATAATTGTCGTATCGAGTAATTCATTCGTGGAAAATTTTTTCGGTTCAACAGAAGTGGTTGGTTCAAGAAGTTGAACACTTCCTCGAAACTTTTCAATAATCTCGATTTCAGCATCTGCATCTGATCCTTGTTTAACAGCAAGATCAACATATTCCATACTAGTTGGATCATTAGTAATCTTCAGTTCTTTCATGACTTTTTCAATTGTTTTACGTCGTAAATCATCATTATCAATATCATTATCTTCATATAAATCATTGAATTTTTCACGAATTATTTCTAAAGATCGCATATCCAATGTAGCATCACTATTTTCTAATCGAGTAAGAGATAAATATTTTAATAATGTTTGATATTCATTCGACATTTTATCTAAAAAGAACAGAAGCAAATTTAAAGAACAAAATGAATTCTTGTTTAAAAAAAAATTTATTTTTTCGTTAAAGAAATAACGTATTTATTAGTCCGTTCATGTTGCATAATTGTATTGCTTTTGTTGAGATACATTTCTTCTTTCTTGTTGATTTTTGTAAGTTGTTTTGACAACTTCTTCAGCTTCATCTTCATTAACTTCGACTGTATAACGACTTTGTTGTTCTTTATAACTTTGAATTTCATTAAGTTTTGATGCTCGTTGATGACTAAATCGATTGACTTGTACTCGTCGGTCGTTAATATTTCGTTCATTTTCATTGACTCGATGTTCAATACTTGTTTTACTGAGTTGTGCTGCATTTAAATCATCGAGAGCTTTCTTTTGTTTACCATTTAGATCTTGATAATCTTTAATTACTTTATTAAGATCTTTATCTAATTTCTCTAAATCTTGTTCTTTAATTTGAATTCCTCTTTCTGTCTCCCGAACTTTACTTTCAGCATTTTGTTTTAATCGTTCTTGTTTTTCGATATTTTTATTTGTTTCTTTGATTTTCTTTTCAGTTGTTTTAATGTTTCTTTTATTTTCTTCTAATAAACTTGTTAATGTCGCTTTTCTTTGTTCATAAATTAAACGTGCAGAATTTTTCATTTGAATATCACTTTGATGTTGAGTTAGATTTTGTTTTAATTGATTATGTTCTGTTTGTTTTCCAATTAATTCACGATGTTTTGTTTGTAAATCTTGATCTAATAGTCGTCGATCATTTTCTACACGTTTAATGTCACGTTCATAACCTTCTTTTTTACCTTTTGATGTCTGAAATTCTTGTTCAGTTTTAGATCTTTGTTTTTCAGTTTGATCACGAAGAGTTTTTTGTTCTTGAAGTTCAGCTTTCAATTCGCTGATACTTTTATTAACAAATAATAAATTCTGTTGGGCATTGTTGATTTTTCCTCGAATGTGATTTTCGAGTTGTTGTTTGGCAGTCTTCTGTTGTTCAATTCCAGCAATGTCTTTTCGTTTGTTATCCATTTGTCGTTTAATACACGTTTGTTCCTCTTTGGCTCTGGTAATTTCATCCCTTTTGGTTTTATGTTCTTTGAGTCTCTGCTGGTATTCTTGTTGAAGAGCATTGAGTTGATTTCGAACATTCTTTTTTTTCCTAACAGAATCGATTTGTTTCTTCTTTAAATCATTGGTATCTTGTTGAATTTTTGTGACTTTAACTGCTTGATTTTGGACTTCTTTTTTCTTATTTTCAATTTGTTTGTTTTTATCTTTTTTCTTTTGTTCAATTTCTTTACATTTATCTTGTAAACCTTTGTATTCTTTTTCGGTATCACCAACGACTCGTTTTTGATCAGGAACTTGTGTTTCTGTGGCTTGAACGTCATTTTTGCGATTAGTTAAGTCAATTTTACGTGCTGTTAAATTGGTTTGTTCTGTTGTTAATGTAGTAGTGGATTTTTGAGAATTGGTTTTGGCTGTTTCATGATCAAGTGTACGTTTTTGAAGAACACCATCACGTCGCGTTAAATCCACTTTAGCTTGTTCTAATTTTCTTTGAGAGAGTTGTACTGCTAGCTCTTTAGTGACAAGCCCGACGACTGTCGCTAATGGATTCAATCTCATAAAGAGCTGCAGGGCAGCTAAGGCTACTTCCGCTGCTTTTAATAATTCTTCAGCCATTTGGATATTATGTTTAGCATTGTTTATTTCGGACTCGGCTTGTTCTCGAGCTCGTTTGGCTTCTTGTTCTTTCTGTTGACATTTTTGTAGCTGTTGTTGAGCCTTGTTTATTTTATCATCTTGTTTTTGTACTTCTGCTTCTGCTTTAGCTTGATTTTGTCGAGCTTTTTTCAGATCGTTTTCATTCTGTTTGAGATGTTGTTTATCATTTGTCAGTTTTTGAGCACAAGTATCTCGTTTACGTTCAGTGTTTTTTAAATCCATTACAATAGTTATGAGTTCGTTGTTCAGGTCTAGTTGTTGTTTTTCGAGGATTTTTTTATCACCATTAGCTTTGGTATATTCATTAATTTTTTTCTGAATATTTTTGCCAACTTCTGCAATCTCTCGTTCACATTTAGCAGCTTCTTGTTGTTTGTGATTCACTTTTTGCCTAGAAAAACAAAGTGAAATATTCGAGAATAGAGACAAAGGAATCAGAGGACTAATCGTGCAGTTCATTAAGCAGATGTAGATCCATATTATACGTAATGATATTGTATCTTTTTTGTTCTGTGTATTACAGTGAATATATTGATTCGCATTGCGTAGACAATACGTGTATACATCTGATGACTCATACCAAGACATTTCAAAAACTTGATTTATTCATAGAATCCAATTCTGATTGTTGACTTTTATTTGATTCCTCTGACATTCTAAGTGGTTTTTATTTCAGAAATCTTTGATAATGAAAGATACCTTGTTTTTATTATTCTATTTCTCGATGGATTATATCGACCTTAGATAAGTATTTTTCTTCCTTTTCTTTCACCACAAACAAACGTGAAAGCGATGAGGAAATATTCACAGCAATCATCCATAGAAGAAAAAACCATGTTGAAATATATGAAAAAGTTGCGTCTAAATCAATATTTGCAAAAACAAACTATCGATTCTAGATTTCTCGATTGTGGACAATGAAAAATTTTCTACATACTTCCATTGTTCAACAGCTTCAGTAAATTTTCTTAAATCATTTTCTTGTCTTGTTAATATTTGAGATAATTGACCTAATTTTTGTTGTAATGATTGCATTGTTTGTCTAGTTTGTAGAATTTTTTCATTTAATTGTTGAATTTCTCGTTGAACTGTTTCTTGTTGTTGTTGAGCTTTTCGTGATTCTTCTTGAAGATTAGCTTTTAATTGTTCAAATTCTTCTTTACCATGTTGCTTCATTTCGATAGATTGATTAATTCGATTCATTAGATCATCAATTCGACTTATTTCCGTTTCTAATCGATCACATTCACGTTGAAGATTTAATAATTTTTGTTCGATTTCATCAATTTTTCTTTGTAATTCTTCAAGTTTCCGTTCTGTTTCTCCAATATTTTCAAGAATATTTTCTAAATTGTGTTCTAAACGTCGAAGTTCAGCTTCAATTGTTTGAATTCGTTGTAAAATTTGTTGAATTTTTTGTTCTAATTGTTGAATTTGTCGTTGAATTTCATTGATTTTTCGTTCAAGTTCTTGTTTTTCACGTTCCATTGTTTCTCGTTGTTCTTCAAGACTTGTTTTTTCCTCTTCTAAAAGTTCTAATTGTTCTTTTAAATCTTCTAAAATATCCATTTGTTTTTCTAATTCTTTGTCATGTTCTTCAAGTATTTGTCGTTGCTGATCAAGTTCATCTTCAAGTTGTTCACGTTGTGTTCGTAAATCGTTTAATAGTTGATCTAATTGTGCTAATTGATCTTTTTGACGCTCGATTAATTCTTGTAATTCTTTAATACGAGCTGTATTTTTTTCTGCTTCCGTTTGAAGGCGCTTTTGTTCAGCTTCAAATGATTTTAATTCAGTCGCTGCATGATCTCGTTTATCTTCTATCTGTTTGATTTCATTTTTCAAAGCTGTTATTACTTGTTCTTGTTGTTCATGATCATGAAATACAATTTCTTGCTGATTATTGTAGTTGTCAGCAGTCGTTCTGCGAGTAGCCATGATCGAAAATTAAATCTATAACAATAATGACTAGTATTTATCTGAAGAGAGAATATTTATCATAAATAATTTAAATATAACAAAGGTCTTGTGCTTTTCCCTGTAAACATATTTCGAAGAAAAATCAATGTGATTCATAGAAGAAAAATAAAACGGCACTTCGTTTTTTTTACGCGGTACGAAGCAGATCATTTATTATTTTTATATTCTCTTTCGATAAGAAAAAACCAAAATGTTTTATTTGTCACTATATCAAACGAAATGTGCCGTTTCGTTGTCTGTTATTGTAGGTCTTGAACCGTCAGTAAGGTAATAACGTTACTTTTACATTCAGGTAAGTAATTTTCAAGAAGTTCATGACGAATCAATACATTTCTTATATGAGATAATCTTGAATAGGTATAATAATAGACTTGGAAATTACTAACCTTATGAAACGATTAAATGATGGATAGTTTCGAAATGCAGAACGAAGAAAAAATATTAGTGTGGAATGTCGATGAAATGTAAGTCTAAGAAACCAAGTTGTAATATAAAATTTTTTTTGTGCCTACGAAAGGAGTAATATCTCGTTGCCAATTCCTCTTT
>JAJEKB010021107.1:0-13528 GCA_022393335.1 Macrotrachela quadricornifera | reverse complement strand
TACATATAGATTATGAAATATTTCTTTCTGTACAATTTTGGTTATGTCTTATTTCAAATATTTTATCCATAATATGTTGTTTTTTTGTTTTATTTTATCTTTTATTTGATCGAAATCTTCGTAATACACTTAATAATCATATTATTATTGTTATACTTTTTATATGTTTACTCTATGAACTAATTGATATTCCATTTGTTCTTTACAATTATTATTTTGATATATCTTGGAAAACATCAGGGATTTTCTATAGATTTTGGTCATTTATTGATATTGGACTTTATACAACTCAATTAATTATATTTGCCTGGGCTACTATTGAAAGACATATACTTGTATTTCATGATCAATGGATATTAACAGAAAGAAAACGTTTTTATATTCATTATCTTCCTATAATTATATTAATTATCTATTGTCTTCTTTGGTACTCTATTATTATTTTATTACCATCTTGTTGTAATATAGATCATCTATCAGAATCTAATGAAATTCGTTATCCTTGTATGTTGGATAATCGAAATATTAAATATTTCGAACTTATATGTCATCATGTTATTCCATCATTGATTATTATTATCTTTAGCATGGCTCTTTTAATTCGTGCTCGACGGCAAATATTTCATTTTAATCAATCAGTCGATCAAATAAAACGACAAAATATGATATTTCAAATATTGATTATTACGATCCTTTATTGTTTATCTTATGGTCCATGGGCACTTATATTAATCTTTTTTCAATTTACTTATGTCGAAAATCTTGGATTAATCTTGATGCCTTATGCACATTTTTTCTCTTATTATTTCATATTTCTTTTACCTTTTGTTTGTTGTGCATCATTACCTGAAATTCAATTGAAACTGAAGAATTTATTCTGTCGGCAACGACAACAATCACAAAGGCTTTGATCTCCAATGAAAATCTATGCAAATTAGAGTAGATAATAGAAGAACTGTTAAACATTGATAATTCTCTTTATCTTGATTGAGAAATAAAATTGAAAATAGAAATAAGTGAGTTAAAGCACAATGGTAAACAATCATTTACAGAAACTTTGAGAATCTTCGCTAAATATTAATTCTATTGGTTTTTCATCGATGATGCATTAAAGACGTAGATATAATGTGAATACATATCGTTGATTTATTGAAAATAAAGTTTAAATAAGAATGATTATCGAAAGAAATATCAAACATACAATGAGAAACGGATATGGAGAAAGGACAATCATATAAGACTGACTAACAGATGAAGTATAAGATCAATGATTAGAACGCTAACGAGAACGTAGTATCATCTATCGAAGCCGACATTAATTTCTTTGTATTGATTTTGATTCTTATTCGCGAAGATATTAAATTAGGAATTCTTGATTCATATGGTTATTGAATTTTATCTCAAAATTTGAGAAGAATTTAATATTTTTCATAGATCTTTGTCACACAAAGCGAAGTATTCATTAACCGAGAAAATACGAACATATTTTAAACTAAATTTATCATAATCTCGCGAACAAATAACTCTTAGCAATTGTCTTATAAAAATCATTTAATCAAATTTTGATTATATATTGAATTATAAAATATTTTTCAATATTAAAAGAAATAAATACCTAAATTTATTGAACTTCAAATCAGTTCAATTTGTTGGTAAACAAAAGATATTAATACCATTTAAATCCAATGAATAATCAGGTGCAATATAACTTTTTGTTATAACTTAAACAATACAATAAAATGTATATCTAAATGATTTTCATGTAGTAAATTCGCGCAATTCATCTAAAATTTAAAACTGTTTACTTTGTTAATTTACCTATATTTAAAAGATATATAATACTCAATAATTTTATGTTTTTTTTCTCCTTTAAACTTAAACTATATTTTATTAAATAAAATGTAATAAATATGACTAAAGAACAAAATCTTTCGACATTATCTATTAATAATAATGATGAATTAATTATTCAACCAAAAACTTCAACAACGATGACAACAATTGAATCTGTTGAAATTCGACCTGTTCGTAGTATGACATGTTATATTTGTCTAGAAAATATTGTTACAATGCACAAACAATTTGGTTTACAAAATAATTGTGATCATTTTTTTTGTTTTGATTGTTTATCAACTTGGCGTCGTATGGTAAGGTTTTCAATAATAAAACAATCGATTATTTCTCTAATTTTCTACAGGGTGCAATGATTGATAAAGATACAGGTGGACGATGTCCTTTATGTCGAACAAGATCAACTTTTATTGCTCCAAGTTGGCGTTGTTTTAATAATACTGATGATAAACGAACTTTAATCGATGCACATAAATTACGTTTAAAAACGATTCCATGTCGAACTTTATCAAGATATGGTTATTGCCGATTTGGTCATCGATGTTATTATAATCATAATATTCCAGTATTATTTTCAACATCTCATAGATCGTCTTCATCACCAGTTAATATGACACGTTCATTTGAAGAGCATCAACAAAATTCATCAAATACTGCTGAATGGAATATAATGCAATCACTCAATGAAAATAATAATGATGAAGAACAAGAACCACCAAGAAGAATTACTTACAATTCACATCGATATCGACCTTATTAAATAACAAATAATTCATGAGAGTTTTTTTTTTAAAATAATTATATCGTGTTCTGTTTCATCGAAATCATTTCAAATAATTTATCGATATTTAAAAATTTGATAATATTTAAACCTATTTGTTTGTCGTTATCTCTTTTTCATGGTACAGTCATACCTCTTTCTCATCTATTTATTTAATATGTGAGAATGCACGGTTCAAAGTGCTACAACTTTTTTCTGTTATACTGTCTAAACCAAAGGTATCAGCGCATAATTCTTGACTTTCTAATATTTAATAGGTATCGTACAAAAAATGTCATTTTCATTAGCGATATACAATCAATCCAGTCTGACAAAATCTTTGTATGGATCGAGTGAAGTGAATAATTCAGATAATACAAAAATAATCAAACTAGAAGAAAACGCTATTAATACGTTGTAAATTTTTTTTAAAATTCTGTTATGCTTGATTTTCGAAAAAAATCATTTTTTACAAACTAAAACATCTACGCTGGTTTTAATGAAACGTGAAAGTCAATTCTCATTTGAACAATGACAGCTACCGAGTTTATTATTCTTAACGTTACCAAAATGGTAATATTTTCAAAGGAATAAAAATTCATTAATGAATTTATATAAGCATTTCTAGAATATTCGGCATTAAACTCTATAACTTATTTTTTAGTTTACAATATGATATCTCTCAATCTGATTTTGTACGTTTATTGACATTCTTGCCGTAATTCTTTTCAGATTCTTGTTTTTCTTACCTGTTAGTCAACGCTTTTTTTACATATACTTATTCCGAATAGAATAATATGGCACATAAATGGTTACATCTAGCAAAAGTATAATAATTTTCATTTTAAAGACGGTGACTTTATGCAGTGCACCATATTATAGTTCATTTATGGTAGTACGTAAATATACTGATTGCATGTTATAACTACGCCACATTTAAGCCGTACTGTTGAAATACATAACAAATTCATGTTAATCATCATGCAATAGTATATAATCAATACCTTTCGTTAAGATCTATCGCCTCTACCAAATTTTTTTATAATGTGATATGTTTAAAAACTCCTTTATGCTAAAATTATTTCTTTTAATAAAAATGTAATACATCACAGAATTATTTATTTAAATTCATTGCAATTTCAATATAATTCTTTTTATCTATTATTACAGAACATCAGATCATAATTGCTGGACTTTTTAACATGCAAGAAGAAAAGTCGAAAAAAAAAATTTTTGTTTTGCTATAAAATATATCACAGCAAGTCACTACGAAAAAAAAAAACAAAAGATATATGCCATTTATTCTTGTTTATTGATTGCACCTTCTGTATTTTGACTTGATATATCGAATTTTTGTTTGCGTCTTTTGTTATCATTACTTTTTGTTATATATTCATGAAAATAAAAATTTGTGAAGAAAATTAACATAATAATCATGTAGCCACCTAACATAAATTGTCCCCTATAAATGAACATAGAAATATACAATAGAGTTCAAGTTAATTATAGGATCTATATTGGACACTTATTCACTCAACGTTTAGTAAGGAATCGATAATAATAATAATTGTCTCCCTCTCAAAAATCAATCTTGGTTTAAATGGACTGAAATGAAGAGGCTATAGTAAAGTTTTTAACTCGATATCCTGACATTTGACAAAGATAAGAACCAAACAGGAATAAAAAATAGCTCGTTTTCTGTTCAAGACTTCTCCGTCCAGGCTCTGTCTATACATTTAAAGCTTTTTTTTGTTTTTTAAGAGCATCCCAGGATGGAAGACATCACAGAGTTCTTCTTCCTAAAATTTCTGACGAAAATCGACATTTTTTTCAGGAGAGAAGGGTAGCCTTAAATTCAAACAATACTAAACAAACATTAATGATATACTTAAGTTTGGTAAGCGATACTCAAGTTTATTAGATGTAACCAAAGTTATACCTCAAATTTTGACCATACTACTAATAATATTAACGAACATTTGAAGGTTGTGAACTAACTCATCTTTAGGAGGCTGAACAAATATTATATTCATATAGTACATAAGATTATTTTTCTGTCTTCAATAAGACAATAAGAAAGACTCATTAAAATTAAATAATAATTGACTTAGATTATGACAAATAATAAAAGATTCTTATACCATAATGGAAAATCACAGCCATATATAAGACCACCTATTGTATGAAAGAAAATAAATATAAATTGAATCTAAAAGATAAATAAATTTATTTAATTTATTTTTATTTAAAAATATCTTACAAGTTGTAACACAGTTATATATTGTTTCCACCAAAGTTTATCACGTAATGATGGAATAACTGATAATCCATAATATGAATACATAAAAATATGTACTATGGAATTTAATACTGGACCAAACCAAGTTTGACCACCCTAAAAATCAATTATGATTTCATACCAAAAAAAAATATACATATCTTTTTCATACCGGCAACCATGTCATAACAATCCACCACATAATAAACATTGTTGAATGATGAAAAACATGAAGAAATGTTATTTGTGTAAAACGTTTTCGAATAATCATAAATATTGTATCCAAAAATTCAATAGCTTTAGAAAAATAATAAAACCATAATGCATTCGTTATTTTCATTTCATTTTTATCATACGAAACAATCATTCTTTGACAAAATAAATTATATCGACTACGATATACACCTACAACAATCTATAATAAGAAAAAATAAATATTTTCATCATAAAATAAATAAATCTACTTCTTCGACTATGTATACTGATAATACGACAAGAGCCATATTGTAAATGAAAAGTATTACTGTAGGAATATGAAATGCTTTTCGAGATTGCATATAACATGGACCTAATATGACAATTAAAAGATAGATTATTGCTAATGTAATTGATGGAACCGGATCACCCCATAATAAAAACCAATCTTTTGTTCGTGGATCAGCATATTTTAAAGCAAGTTTATAAGATGGTACATGTTTAATAAACCAATCATTTACCCAAGTCATTTCTCTATGAAAATATTTAATAGGAGAATCTGACTACTATGCTAATCTAAAATTTGAGAAAAAAATAATTATTATATTAAAAAAAAATATTATAATATATAAAAATCCGAAATTATCGATATTCTATATATATAAAAACACTTTTTTCGTATGTATATATATAAAACAAATGAAAAAAAAATAAGGCTCATACGAATAAATTTTTAATTCATTGCATAGAAGAATGAATATGTTTAAGAATCAGTTCAGGTAATACAAATGAATCATCGATAGATATTCCACTTAAAAATAAATCAATAAAACACAATGAAAAAAAAATTAATATGTTACCTTAATTTAATATCAGGTTCGTCCATATAAGCATATATTTCATCATATAACATCAAACATATACTATTATTTTGATTATTAGATGAACGAGTTGAGGAAGTAGACGTATGTTTTAGATAACCTTCACGTGTAAGATATTCTTGTTCACTTTTATCTGGTATGTACTAAATATTAAAATAGATATTAAGAGTTTAATACATAGAATTAATAAATGATGTTTACTTTAAATAAATGACTAAATTTCTTGTGAAATAATTGTTTATACCGTTGTTGATTTAGCACTTTATTACTATTTGTATTATTATCATTTTGACCAGGTATAATATAACTAATTAAAAATTTGGTTTGATTATTTATAGTTCCTGTTGAGGATTCAGATATATTTGTATTTGTAATTTTTCGTTTTCGTCTAGAATTAAATATATAAACAGATTATTTTAAAATATTTTTTTGTTGAAGAATGATTTACTTTGAATTGTTATTAGTGCTAATAGGTACAATAGACGAAGGAATATTTGTTGGAACATTATCTACTATTTGTGATGATGTTGTTGATAATGAAGAATTAGCTGAGTACGTAGCAAGAGTCTACACAAAATATATAGTGAATATATAAAGAGAAGCAAGCCCGCGTGGCCTAATGGATTAAGGCATCGGACTCCTACGTTTAGTTTGAACAGAGTCATCCGAAGAGTCCGGGTTCGAGTCCCGGCGCGGGTGTCGAAACATTTTGTTTCTTTCTGTTCTCTTCCTTTTTACTCTCGCCAATAGCATGCAATAGTGAAACAGAACTATTGAGAAAAGAACACATATACTCAGGCCTCGATTACTGTCAAAGAAAATAACAATATGACGTATGCATTTATATATATATATATATGGGTTCTGTTGCATGAATACGTCGAACTCTTAAATCATCACATTGCACAATTATTTTGAAAGAGTTAAAATTTAAATTCTCATTGGAAAATATTATACAATTTTTTTTTGCTCACTCAAAATTTTTTTTGATTTAATCATAAATGAATATACCTGAGATACCATATCACATAGACTAGCACGAATAGTTGCATCACTTGTATTTGGTGCATTGACTCGATCAAAATAGGTCTAATAAAAAAATAAATAAATATTTATTTTCTTTTTAAATTAAATATATACCGTTTTATATTTATCAAGTAAATTTTTAAGTTCATTTTCTAATGGTTTATGTACAATTAAACGTATAAAATCAAGCCATTCATCATCAGTTCCCATTCCTTGTTTTGGTGCTTGATGTTGTTGTCTACAATAGATGAAAACTTATTTTTTTTTAATTATATAAACAAAAAAAAACTAATGTACATACTTTAGATTTGAATTGATTGAAGTTTGAGATTTTCTTTGTCTCGTTTCGGATGATGGTGGTACTAATAATGTAGATGAAGATGATACTAATGTTTGAAGAATATGAGATCGTTGACTAATAGGAAGAATCTTTTAAAGAAAATTTTGTAAAATAAAAAATTAATAAATAAAATTCTTTTTTGTCTAACTTACATATGAAATATTCTCATGTGGACAATCTCGAGATGATGAAGATAAACAACAATTATTTGTAGAATGTTTTTGTTCATGTTTTTGATTAAAATTTACAAGTTTTTCTTCATCTGTTATTGTATTTGAATCTGGGAGAGATAATGGTGGTGGTAGGATTTTTTTTGATCGATTTATTGATTTTAATTGAAGTGTATCAATAGTTTTTGTATTGCTCATTTTTACTGACTACCATCAAAGAAAAAAAAAAAGAAAGAATAAAATTATGACGAGTACAGGTTTATTTTTTTTGTCGTCGAACGATCGTAGACTAGAGAATAGTTAACTTGCTTGTATTATTCATCGTTCTTCGATAGATGGTGTAAGAATAAAATAAAAATTTCAAACAAAAAAATTTTTTTTCTATATTTTAATAATAAACTGAATATGTTTAATATTAATAAATAAAACTGTCAAAATTAATAAAATTTATTGGTTTAAAAATCTATCCAATCATTTAATAAATATATATATAGATTCGATTCGATTCATAATATTATTTCTAGAACAAATGGCGAATAGAAGTGAAATAATACGAGATAATAATGAACCGATTAATATTTATTTAAAAAAAGCTGATGAATACGCCCAAAAAATTCTTCGAAATACTCCAAATGGTTTAACATTAGCTAATTTAACATGTGGCCTTTTTTCTTTAATTATGTCAATGAATGGTTTATATCGTTTTTCATCATTATTTATTATTCTTGCTTCTCTATGTGATTTTTTTGATGGACGTCTTGCACGAATGTTTCGTACAACATCAGATATAGGTGCACAATTAAATACATTAGCTGATGTTGTTTCATTTGGTGTTGCACCATCAATACTTGCACATTCAATTAAACATTGGTCATTTTTAATGATTATTGCTTTTATTAGTTTTCCGTATGTTTTATTTTAGAAAAATAAAATAAAAAAATTTGCTGTTTTTTTAGTCTTGCTGGTGCTTGGCGTTTAGCACGATATAATATTTATCCAACAGAAGGATATTTTATTGGTCTTCCTATAACAGCTGCTGGTATTGTTGTTGCATTACTTGCATTATTTTCTTTTGTATCACCTTTAATTATGATCGGACTTGCTCTATTAATGATATCTCCATTACAAATACCAAAATTATAAATTTTTTTTTTATATTTACTTTATTATCTATATACCCAGTGTATCTTTCATAAATAGATATGATAGAACCCTAACCTTTTATCCCTATAATAAACTAACATTTCAATTCCTATATATATATATATAGGTTGATTATGTTATTTTAAAGTTTTCTGTAATTTGTTATATTGAAGGTTGTTTATTTTGATACAGCATGGATTATTCTATCGAATCATATAATTTACGTTTTTTTTTTTAAATGTATTAGATAATACAAAACGCGGCTATTTATCCTATCCAAATATGCTCCGTGAAAAAAAAAATTTTTTTAGACTAAGAATAATTTTATCAACCTGTATATATTTAATCAATTCTCTAGTAGTGTCACTAAAATGCGTAAGAAAACAAAAAACTAACTATAAAGAAGAATGAATATATACAAAAAAACAAAAAACAAAACAAAATTTTTTTTTTTTTAATGATATTTATACATATCAAAGTAATACAGAAAAAAAAAGGTTAATATAAACTAAAAACAATACTGTCAATATACACAAAATAATGTTTATTAAATCGAATCAGGAAAACATAAACCATAACGACATGCTTCACAATATTCTTTTGCATGTCTTGAAAGCATTTTTCCTTTTCGTTGAGTAGGATCATGAATTGGATGACGAGATGCTTTTATATTATCTTGTAATGAATTATCATATTCTAAATCGACTTTATTAATCATATCAGGAAAATAAGCTTCAAATACTGATTTAGCTAAATTTTTCATTACACGGCAAACTTCATCTAAATATATAAAATATAATAAATAATAGAATAATAATAATAATAAAGACTTACCAATATACCAAAGTGCTTCAGTATATGTACCACAATGTTGACAATTTTGTCCAAAAATTTTAAGTACTATAATACCATTATTAGGATCACCAATTGAAAATATAATTCGAGCTCGCATTGATGTCCACCCATGTTGACAAGCAATATTTGGACATTTAAATTGAGCTTTAGCATTATCTAATTTCTGAAATATATATTGTAAATTAAGAGAAGTTTCATTGATAAGTTCTTCTTCAGCAAATAGATAATAACGAAAACCATAATATAATGATAATGGAATTGAAATAAGTCGTGCAAATTCACCATGAAATGCTACACTTGTATCAGGACAAAATTCTTTTTTTGTATAATCCGGAATAATTTTAGACAATGAAACTAAAAAAATATACGTTACATTTAATATTACGAAATTACAAAATTTTGCAATATCATGATGACAAAGCAAAAAAAATAGGTATTGCTCAACTTACGATCATCTTCAATAATTGGAAGTTTTGAATCATCTTGAACTTCATATTCTGAAAAACCTTCATCAGGATTTGGACCAGATGATTTTACTGATATAGTATCATCATTATCAATACATTTTGCTGTAAAATTTTGTTCTAATTGTTCAATTTCTTCTGTACCTGAATCAACATCACTTGTTGCATATTCACGTTTTAAAACTAATTTCTCATCACATAATAATTCAATTGAATTTTGATCATCAACAGATGAACATCGACGAAATTTTGAACCAGAATTTTTATCCTTATTTGAACAACCTGTTGTTGAACTATGTTGACGAATGTATTGATGTTTTAAACCAGTCATTATAGACGAAACAAGATTTTGTATATGTGTGTATGTGTTAAATATCTGAAAGTAAATGTAAATGAGTGTCGTGTTGGCTTATATATAGAGAGGAAAAATGATGTGATGAGTAATCTGGAAAAATACTTGCATCTAAACGACGCAATCATAAGGAAAGAAGAAAGAAAAAACCAAGTAAAAAAAATGATGACGAAATAAAAGATCGTATAGATCGATAAAAGAATAACGAATACTATTCTTTATAAAAATATTTTATCAACAAATAAAAAGAGTTTTTTTTTAATATTATTACTTTAAATTTATGAAATAATCTAGTTACATTTTTATGGTGTAATTTTCAAGTGACATAAGGGAATGATGCAATTAAAAAAACCCAGAAGAAGAAATTTTCTAATGTATTTATTTGATTATGAATATAGACATATGCATGTAAAAAGGTGCATTTATATATAAATATAGAAGAGAGAAAGAGAGAATAAGATATTCCTTTTTTTTTCGTCATTATTTTCATTCTACACTTGGAAATTTCCAAGATGATGCAATAACACGTCTACAATGATTCATTATTATAAAGAAGGACAATAATATATCAAGGAAAAAAAGAAAAAATTGATAATAATCAGATTTATTTATTTTAAATATTAATTGACTTTTCTTTTTTTTTTTTTTGTTATTTATAAAAAGAAACACACATAACAACGTACGCAAAATTTGCGGTTGGGTTTTTCTTTCTTCCTCTTTCTTCCTTGATACGCCACGAGTTAAAACACATGTATGTCATATAACGTCATAACAACTAAAATGATTCATCAGAAGAAACACCCAAAATGGGAAACAAAATATTTATTTTAATACAAAATATATTTACATAGATCTTTTTGAGAATAAAAAATACATATTAAATATAATATTTTTATAACAAATAAAAACAGTTGAATACAATTCATACTTGCATTAATATACATTAAAAAACAAAATTACTATCTGTTTTTCACCTTTCAACTATGTTGTTCGTATTGAAAATAAATAAAACAAATTTTCTATAGACATCTATCATAATTTCTTTGTTTGATATTGTTAATGAGAAGCATAACAAGATCTTTGTTGACATGCTTGACATAAATCTCGATAATGATGTTTTTTCATATTACTTGGACGTTGTTGTTCGAAATATTCTTCTTCTTCTGAAGATAAACTTGGTGAAGGTGATAATACAAAATGTCGATTTGAATAAAATTGTTCAACTAATATTCGACATACATTTTTCATTACACGAGTTGCTTCATCTACATACCATGATGGTTCAGTATCTCGACAACATTTTCGACATTTTTGTGTAAATAAATGTGCAAATAAAATATTATATTTATTTAATTCAGGTATTTCAGCTTGAAATATTGCTCTACCACGTGCTGATGTCCATTCATCTTTACAATATAAACAACAATATTTTATTTTAGCATTATGTAATATTGTTAGTATATGAGGTTGTAATCGAAATATTTGTACAGATGTTGATAAATTAAAATTATTATCATTTATATGAATTGGTGGCATAAAATTATAATCCAAAAATAATAATGACCATCGTTCATGTGAAGTTGGAGAAAAATATCGATTGAGATTTATTTCCAATTCAGCATAAAATACATAATAAAAGTTTAGACAAAAAAGACTTTTATCTACACTTTTAATTGTACTTGCACTTTTAATACATGTTTGATATTCTAAATAAAAATGAAAAAATAAATTTTATTAATCATATCTGTTAATAGGAAGTATACTGACTAATATAGAATAGTAAAGTCATACATTCTATATTTACTTATAGCTAAATATGAAAGAAAATGGCTTACCATATTCATCGTTTATGTCTTGTAGATTCATAATAGAAATATTTGATATTATCAAATGATTAAATGAAATATTATGTAATTTTTTCATGTTTTTATTGAAGTTTCATGATTAGTCACAACAACAATGGAATATCACACAATTTTCGTCATCTTAGAAGTCGCTGAAAAATTGATGACGTTTTTTTTCTATTACAACATATTTTGTGATTTTAAGTTAGTAATGTTATGAAAGCCGACGATAAAATAAGGACGTCTCAAGGCAAATTTTTTCATATATGTAAAAAACATATCTATTTGGAATAAACCCTTGTTGTTATATAGACGTCTACATCTTTCGCATATCTGCACCTACGAGTATGACGTTATTACGAAATATAGACAGAAAAGAAGAAAAAAAATGAATTCATGATTTTCAAACAGAATAAAAGGTGGAGTACTCCAACCACAATTATAGATATTTAAATAAGAGAATATAGCGATTCTTGACTTATAAAACAAATGAAAGAGTCAATTAATTATAAAAATAAAACAAAACAAATAAATGTATGATTCATTTGATTTATTCATTTCTAAAGGAATAAGAACAAAAAATAAATCGTGAAGGTTTTTGTTTTTTTTTTCTTCTTCTGTGTGTCATTGTACCGATGCTCGTTTAATAATTGTATATCGAGTAAAAAAAACAAGAAATAAAACAATACTAATAAAAGTAATTAATACAAAATAAGTTATAATTATAGATGCTAATGCACAATATACAACTGTTTTATGACACCAAATATCTGGATCTTCTAATAATTGTTCATAATGTGGTGGATAACCTATAGTTATTAACCAATATTGACCAAAAAAAAACCATATTATAAGAAATGATGTCATTAAACCATCAATAAATACATGACCATCATTATGATCTGATGATGGTTCTTCATCAGTTAAACGTTTTTGTTGTAAACGATATTTATGCCAAATATTTTGTAATAATTTTGTTGTCCAGACAATACCAGCAACAAATAAATATATTGGTAAATTTGTTTGACGTGGACAATCACTTAAATGACTCACACCTATAGAAAAAAATTGATAGATTAATAGAGAATTTAAAAACAAAAAGAAAATACCAATTCCCATCATTATTATTGGAAATATAAGAATAAGACAAAGAAAAATTGTCGCTTCTTCTATAAGAAATAAAAAAATGTATTTATTATTAAGTAATATTAATTATAAAAATGACTTGTTTTCATAAGTACTAATACAGTTTTTTTAGCAAATTCAATTAAAGATTCTGATTCACTATATTCTTCAATTAAACGTGATCTTAAACTCCAATAAATTGGTGTTTCTTTAGGAAAATCCATACTCCATCGTGATTCATCCT
>JAJEKB010021106.1:1153348-1170434 GCA_022393335.1 Macrotrachela quadricornifera | reverse complement strand
ATTTCAGATGATAGTTCTTCTCATTCTCCACAAACCTGTATATTTCGATCAACTATCTATATATGTATTCATATAGATAACGTCAAATTCATAGAGTTAGTTAGTTAGACCCATTACCGTTTCCGGTGTAGGGTGAGAAAAAAAACAACACACACAGAAACGCAAAAAGATTAACAAAAGTCAATGTTCATATACTTTGACTAATGGTTTGTCGAAATCGCTACTGATACGTGAATCACAGTCTATTCAGAATACCATCCTCTGTTATCCAGTTTAGATGTTACTCATCATTCATTACTAGATTCATTTCTCAGTAACAGTGTACCAATCCTTGTTGAGCTGCTTGAACATATTATTTGATATTATTCTTTTTGCACCATTCTTTAGCCTTGAGGCATGCTTTCACATGATTCGTGATACCTTGTGGTTTATACAACTCTCCACAACCAGGGCACTTGTATTTATTGTTAGCACCCTTGATTAGCACTTCTGAGATTTTTCGTTTACTCACTCCGTATGTTGTTGCTAGCTGTTCATTTCTTCGTTTAACTGCACCTTGTTTATATTCGAATATGATCTCTTTAATATTCGAATCTATCGGTCTAATTATGACATGTTTATTAATAACTTGACGCCAAAAATCTCTATCCAATGTATTCCTTCTCCAATTTTTAATTTGATAAATTTCAATATCATTTTGAATTTTATCCTCCCATCTTTTTCTAATGCCCATATTTCGAGGTCGTTTTTCATTTGGAAAATATGAAAACATGATCTTTTTAACTATCGAAGGTTCCTTGTTGTTATTTAACATTCTGTTGACATGGCCAAACCATCTTAATCTATTTCTGCGTATGATGTTTTCAATCAGTGGTTGACCGGTAATTTTCAGTAATGTTTCATTTGAGATTCTGTCGCCCAAGTTGACTCCAACAATAGTGCGAATACATTTCATATAAAAGCTGCTAATTCTACGTTCATGTAAAGTGGTAATAGACCATGTTTCGCTTCCATAAAGGAGAGCTGGAAGGACACATACCCTGAATATTTTGAGTCTGGATGTAATTGACACAGTTTTTCTGCACCATATCACATGTCTCAGCATATTGAAGGCTGTAGCAGCTTTCCTTAAACGTATATCTAATTCTTTATCTGATCGTTGATCTCTTGTGACATTACAGCCCAGATAAACGAATGGATCCACTTTTTCAATTGTTTGATTACGAATATTAATATCAGTAATATGATGATTCACTTCCATGTTTTTCAATATTATCCGATTGTAATCTTCTTCAAACTGTTGTAATGCCATAATACACGTCTTCTTGACACTCATAGTCAGTCCATAATCTTGCGTAATTTTCTCAAATGTTTTAATAAATATTTCTAAATCATTTGCTGCCTCGCACATAGCGACTAAATCATCTGCATATAATAGATCCAAAACATTAAACTTTTCGTAATTTTCTCGTTGACCATGATAAAAATCATTGCTACCATATGAAAATTGAACTCCAGAAATGCCAGCCTCATCTATAAGTTTTCTAATGATAAAGTCAAACAACATATTGAACAGGATTGGAGATGGTATACCACCTTGTAACACTCCTGTCTTAATTAAAAAACTGGACGATAACTCACCTTCAATGTTTACTTTTGCCTTTGAATCCTTATATAACATTTTAAGAAGATTTACAAGTTTTTCTGAGATACCATATTTTCGGCATACCTTCCATAACAGCTTACGATTAACAGAGTCATAAGCTTTAGTAATGTCAATAAAGCATAAAAACAAAAGTTTGTTGAATTCTTTTCTTTTTTCCATTGTCATTTTCAATATAAAAATTTGATCAATTGTTGATCTATTAGTCCGGAAGCCAGATTGAGATTCTAATAATTGATTATCAATAAGTTGTTGAATGCGGTTAAGAATTATGCGAGAGAATAATTTGTTAATAACACTGAGTAATGAAATTCCTCTATAATTATCACATAGTTGTTTGTCTCCTTTTTTAAACAATCGAATGAGGATAGCCAGATTCCAATCTTCCATAATCTCTTCGTTCTTCCATACATCCACGAAGATTTCATAAAGCCATCTAAGTACAGGTAAACCACCTGCTTTAAGAATATCAACTGTTATTTCGTCGTGGCCTGGTGCTTTCCTCGATTTCATTTGACATAATGCTTTTCTAATTTCTTCTAAAGAAGGTTCAGCATTCTGCCGACTCTCTTCTTCCTTGGATAACGCTGGAACTGAGATTTCATTAATGAGATTAGAATTAACTGTTTGAGGAACATTGAGTAGTTCTTCAAAGAATTCACACCACCGTTCTAATCGATGTTCTGAGTTAACTAATAAATTGTTATTCTTGTCTCGAATCGGTATATTTTCCACACCTTTGCTTCCTCCACGAAGACGCCTGATCGTTGAGAGGGCAGTTGCTGGATCATTTAATTTAACAGACTTTTCTATCTCTTCACATATTTCATCCCAATATTCCACCTGACGTGCATCAATTTTAGTCTTAACTAGCTTCCGAAGACGTTTATATCTGTTTCTGTACCTTGTCTCTGTTTTGGTTCCACGATGATTTTGCCAGTTAACAAAAGCTAAGGATTTCTGATCTATTACTTGTAATATCTCATCTATAAGCCATTCTTTTCGTTTACCAGTTTTTCTATTATCTAATTTGAAATGCTTCCCTGCGTTTTCTTTCAAACATTCTACAAATAAAGAGTATTTATCATTTATAGTAATGTTCTTATCTTTTGTATCTGAGTGATTTTTCATAAGATCTTCTTCGAACATTTCTACTGCCTTTGCATTTTTGAATTTTGTATAATCAAATTTTGTTCTCTTCACTTGCTGTTTTTTTCTTCTGCATTTAAGATGGAGTTTAATCTTAACACGCATAAGGTGATGATCAGTGCCGATTGCACCAGCGGCTCTTCTATACATTCTACAATCTTCAATACTCGATCTAAACTTTTTGTTCACTAATGTATAATCGAGCATATGCCAAACCTTTGAGCCGGGGTGCATCCAGGATGTTTGATGTATTAATTTATGTTGAAAGAATGTATTGGAGATAATGATATTGTTCAACATACTGAAATCCATAAACCTTGTTCCATTTTCATTTACTTTATCAACCGTGAAAGGACCAATGCAGTTGTGTAATATTGGTTGTTGTTGATCACCTTCCACTCTAGCATTTAAGTCACCCATTATTATAATCATATCATCAATGGAAATTTTGTTTAGAGTATCCTGTAAATCATTGTAAAACTTTTCACTTGATTCAATCATTTGTTTATCAGTTGGATTAACTGGTGAGTAAGCAGAGAGCACAGTAATGTTAATCGGATTACATTTTAATCTAATTTTAATAATTCTTTCGCTCACCACTACCCAATTTGATCCAGAATTTTTCCATACCTGAGTAGCATTTTGATCCAATAAAATAGCTACTCCATGAGCACTTCTAGTTTTATTTGTAGATGGTAAACCGGAGTAGATCATACTATAATTATTTATTAATTTTACTCCAGAATCATACATACCTGTTTCGCTAATAGCAGCTATTTGTATCCGATATTTCTTCAGTTGTCTAATGATAAGTTCTTTTTTTGATTGTTTAACACATGATCTGACATTCCATCCGCCAAAAAATACACTATTCTGTGCGTTCGCGCACTTGATTTTCTTCTTTTCATTAGCAGGGTATGGTTTTATGTCCGGCAGACGAGTTGCTAGCACGAGTGCCTGACGGTTGGCTACCAGCAGCCCAGGGTCGCCTTCTCACTGCTACTATGTAACAGTGAGGTCCTGTGTGAATTAAAATTCACCCGGTAGGCTGAATTCATAGAGAGAGAGAGGTCGAAACTTATGAAACACCCTTTATAATATGAAATTGTCAAACTTCCTGCCTATTCATATTCTTCCATTAAGCTATTTCACATTTCTACACACCATTATACTACACAACAACATTCCGCCAATCCAGCCAGACAGCAACTTCAAATAGTAACATTACAATGAAGACCTATCTTTAAGATACATAAAATCAAATTTAAGATCAAACAAAATATCCAACAACACTGTACATATTTCTCTTAAATCTATTTTATGACCCATAAGACATCTGACATGCGTCTCGTCGTTGTTTTAAACAGCCCGCTTGTAACATCTAATTTTATGTTCTAGTTGTGTTTTCTCTTCTTCTATATGTCTTCATAAAAAAAAGAGTTGAATTCAAAAATGGAGCATTCGAACTCATGCTACATCATAGAAGTATTTATTGGGAACTGTAAAAAGTGTTCCATCTTCGAAAAACAAACAATTCCGATTGATCGATAAGAGAGAAATTTTATCTATCAAAGACAATCCCCTATTTTCTATTATCAATTACAATAATTTTCAGATTTGATATTGTAAATACATGGGAAGATTTTTGAATTATACATAGATATCCTTTATGGTATCTTTGTATGTTGTAATCAAACTTGAAATTTGATCAAATAGTCAAAGGGCGTGAGCGCATAATATTTCCAATCGATTGATTCATACGCTTTTTAATTTATAATTGATTTTACACTGACTTATTCATTCTGAATTGCGTCATATATTGCAGTTTAATTTACAAGCAGATAAAATATGGATAATTTCAGTCTTTTTATTCATATTAAATAATGACATGACAAATCAAATGATGATGACTAATAGAAGGAAAAGATAAAGAAGAACAACTGGACATGAATAGAACATAAGTATGCATATATGACTATATATCGATAATAAAAGCGACCATTCATACATATATATGTATAATGACATCACTATTGATGACGCAATCAAGTATATGGTGAAAAGATGACGAGAGAAACAAAAAAAAAATTATGAAATGACAAATTCATTTCGAAAGATTTGATCGTTTCATTTTGCATCATATTTCTATGAAAGTAAGACGTAAAAAAAGAAACTATCAATTTTTTTTATTTATAACCGTAATAACGGTGAATTTATGTTAGTTAAAATTTCGACTCTGTTCATACATTTGTACATTAATAAGGATTCTTAGAATTCAGATGAAAATAATCTTTATATAAAAATTAGTACCACTTTTCAAGCTCTTCAAAATATCTATATAACGAAAACTGTACAGATGTACTACTCTTCGTTAGATGTGACGAATTGGAGTTGTAGCATTAATTGCCATTGTCGATATTGATGCTTATTGAACTCGTTCATCTTAGTTTAGTAATGATCGTATCACATAAAACATGACATTTTATAGATGAACACAAAGAAAGGAAGGATGCGCACATATGCTTAATGTGAATAATGATGATATACCTTATATGAAAAATCTCGTCAATGTACAAAGGATTGATCAATAAATGTAATATTACGTAAGAATGATATGTCGTAAGAGTGACATATAAGAGTGGTATGTCTATTGGTTCTCTATCTCTGTCGTTGATATTTAGAAGATTTTGGTGATAAAAGTTTCTATTTGACTAAAAACTAATATTATATATATTGAGTCAACATCAACAATTAAGATGATTTGTGTGTATGTTTGAAATGCTTTGGCAATGTTAAGTTTTTCATCGAAATATTTCCCATATGCTGTGTTTTTACACATGAATACGGCAATTTCTTAATCATTTTTCTATGTTGCCTGTTTATTCGAAGAAAAAAGTTGCTCTTATGGGAAGTAATTTTGGCTACGGTCAAGCTAGCAATGAATAGTTTATTTTATTTTCTGTAAGATATTCAAATGACGATGACAAAGTTTGAATAATACCACATGTGTTTTTTTTACTGTAAGTCGGAAAAATGATCGTTACTCAATTCTTGTAGGTGGATGATGTGTAGTAAAATATTTCAATTTCCACAGTGAATCATCACATGACGACAAGAGGAATGAAAAAAGCTCACCTGTACTACCATTATTTTTTCATTATACAATACATAAAAATTTTTGATTATTTTTATTGGAAATGTAAAGAAACATGCCGCATTACTCTCAAAATGAAGCATCGCTCGGACGCTTTATATATCTTATACCAGTGATTATAGTTGCATCGATAATTGTTGGATCAATGGGAGCTTTATCTTACATTAGAGCGAAGCGTATTGAATCAGTTTATAAACCAACAATGTGTTTTGTTAAAAATTATACAATTATTCAAAGTATGTGCACAAAACAATCCTGCACACACGTAGAATCCGATCGGCAATGTACTACGACCTATCATAAATGTTTTAAAAGAGTATATATACTGCTTTATAATCTATCAAATGGAAGAGAAATTGAATCAACAACTACAACAATAGGTGAATTCGGACCAAGTTCAGTAAGTGTTTTAATGAAGTCTGAGATAATAAAAGCGACTTTAAAATCTGCTTAATTTCGAACCGTCGTTGAGACATAATTCAAAATCTGACTGGATTTACAATTTGAGAAGTATGATATAACACTTCCATGTGATAACAAGTTCGAGCGTGAGAAATTAGACCACCTATGTTAAATTCATTATTTAAATTTTTGGTCAACTGAAATTAAAAAATTTTCTGTCAATATCATCCCCGAAAAGTTCAATATGCTCATTCTAGTGGTCGTAAGTATCAGTGATGGGATTCGGTTCATATTTTACGGAAGAAAATCGAATCGAACAGAGATAAAAATTGTAAAAAGCTATTAATATACCACGATATTGTATTTGGACTAGATTTGATTCGTGTTTCCGGAATTGAAACCAAATCGACCGAATTTTTTTAAGATTTCAAACCGGACCGATCCCATCTCTGATAAGTATTGATAAGTATTACTATGCTTATATGAATCTTGAAGCGTATACTACTATAGAAGACATTTATGAGTGAGAGAAAGAAAAAGTTTAAATTCAAAACCGATAGAGGCATTATCATTGTTAATTTTAGCATACTTATGGACATTTCAGGAAAAGATGACAAAATCGTCACATCATGTCCCATTTTATTTTGGGCATTTATAAAATGTGTTTTCACCCATTCTCACCTACATTGACTGCTGTTTCAACCGAAGATAGTATCAACCCATGCAGCATACAACTCTCCACTCATACGATCCTACTCTGACCCTTTATCTGCAGAACATATACCCAAGTGATTGAATCCGACCGCCGTTTCCGGGCCGTCTACGGCGTAAATACGCCGCTTTTACGACCGTATATGAGCAAATACGTGCCGTATTTCGCCGGAATCCTAGTCGAAAAGTTCCGACTGTATTTCTGCCGTACCGGATACGGCACATTTACGGCTCCAATCCGGTCATCGTAAATGACTGTATAAAGTTCAAAATGACACGGTTTTCGGTCTTGTTCCCACCAGCCTCTCTTAAATGGAGCGGGAACGTAATTCTTCATTGCCCTCTCTTTACCTAATCTTGGATATAATAATACTCATCTTTCATTTAATCGATTAAATGAATCTAAAATAAAACAATAAAAATATTGTATAAAATAATTATACTTGCTATTTATGCATATAACAATACTAATACGGTATTGGTATTTTTACATCCCTATTGCTATTTCGTAATATTGAGTATAATCTAAAGGTAGATTTAACATATCTTATCGATACGGTGCAAATATGGCTTGGATACAGTGCTCGGGTGGGCCCATTTGTGTAGTACCGTAAACGGTTGCCGTATATGGCACGGAACTGTACCATAACCAAGCGTAACACGGTGTATCGATAATCGTTCCATCGTTAGATATCTACAAGTCTTCGTTGCCTATTCAATAGAAGTACCTATAAGTCCTAATGGCTTATTCTATAGGATATCCGTAACTCGTTATGCCGTATCCTATAGAAGTACCTATAGGTCCTTATAAGCTATTTCGAAGTACTAGTTGTAAGTACTTCTGCCGTATTTGGGGCATCTTCATAATTCTTAAGCCCCTATTCAATGCTGACCCCATGAAGATTTATGGAGAGTACCCCAAATAAACCAGAATAACCCATAAAAGGTACTTTGAAATAGCCCATAGAAACCTATAAAGGGTACCCTTAAATAGCCTACGAGGACCTACGAAGGGTACTCCGAATAGTTTATAACGATCTATAGGTATTTCTATAGGATATGGCAAAACGAGTTACGGATATCCTATAGAATAAGCCATAAAGACTTATAGGTCCTTCTCCCATTGGATAGACAATGAAGACTTGCAGATATATACCGATGGAACGATTACTGATCCATACCGGCTACCAGTGGGCCGATTATGGCCACCGTTGCATCCGTTTTGAGATTTGATCCGATCTATTTCAAGTGAATTTAGTAAAATCCAGCCAAATCCAAGATTTAGATTTGAATCGAATTGAATTTGGTGTATACCTAATGAATATCTTTGATAGTTTTGTTTATTAACCACCATTACTTGTTCTGTTGAGATGTGAGTGAGAGTGGATCGATAAAAATGGTATTTGATTCTTTTTTCATATGTGTTCTACAGATAACAGGTCAAAGTGGGGTTATATGAGTTTAAAGCTTTGGGCTCTATGGGCTGATACTATCTTTGATTGAAACAGCGGTCAGAGTGGCTGAGAACGTATTTTACAAACACTCTTTTATTCTCCATTT
The DNA here is from genome assembly GCA_022393335.1 of Macrotrachela quadricornifera. NCBI lineage: Eukaryota > Metazoa > Rotifera > Eurotatoria > Philodinida > Philodinidae > Macrotrachela > Macrotrachela quadricornifera. Next base: position 1,161,795 of record JAJEKB010021106.1, on the reverse strand, counting down.
TTTGTCCTATAAGTTTCGCGTTCCTTCATGTCTCCAAATTGCAATGAATTTTAATAATTCCAATAATACTGTGCTGGAATGGCTTTCCCACCTTCATCCACATATACAATGATATAGTTAAAGATTTATCTCTAGAATAAGTAATTCTGGTACAGTATTCCAGGAATTGAAAAAAATTCTGGAAATCGAAGTAACGTGATTAGTATCAATCAGGTCTCGTATGTTAAATGATAATCAAATTCCCAGAATAGAGTGCATACTCATCAGCCATAAATGAATCAGTACTAGAAAATGCGTTGGTTATCTGTTTATCCTGTTTTATCTTGTTTTTTTTTTATTGGACGCATTCATCAAATTGACCGTTTTCTAATCCACCAACTGAAGATAAATAGCTATTAGGACAGAATCAAATCTATCTCTTCTTCATGCAAACCATGATAAGATTTTTTCTGTGTACTATGATGTTTGTATTTCCATAGTATCAGTTTGGTTAATCAATTTTTCTAGTTGTGAAAGAAGAAATAAAATATAACTAGATATCAATTTTATAGGCTTGTATATGAAAATTTTAGGTTAATCAAACACATAAATGTTATTATGACAGTAAAAACGTGACATCGATCCGATGGACATGGCCATGGCCAAATTCATATAAATATTTTATTATATCATGTGTGGGATGGTCAACCGTCGGTTTTTTCGTCCTATTAATTATTGGACTAATTCCTTGCTGCATATGCGAAAAATAACAATAATTAAAAACTAGTTAAACATGGTATTCTATTATCTAACATATCTCAGGGTTAAATATTTATGATTTTTAATAAAAAGAAACGTCTTTCGGAACTGAATCTAGAACGATTACTCAATGACATTACCAGTGTCGACACTGTATTTTACTTTTTTTTAAAAAAACAATTTCTAATCATTATTGTTTGCGCATAATTATTACAGAGGTTTTGGTTCAATACCGCTAAATACTTCACATGTTGGATTTTTCTCTATTATCTAGGACAATTTTACATGAGTATCTTTAACTTTCGCTTCTGTATGTGTATCGAATACATATAGAGAATTTTGCTTTTCTGTTGTATATATATCGGATCTTTCCTGTCATTGGCATCCTATATATGTACACACATTTCTTCTTTTAGTTGTTCTTTTCTTTTCACTTTCTTTCTTGTTCATCTGTTTTAATTAGTTACGTGGTTATTGCCATTGAAATAAAAGCTGTAGTCACGTTTACCAAAAATTTAAAAACTTATGATTATACTTTAATTTGTTAAATCAACACGATTATTTGAAACATATTGTCAATAGTTTCATGACCACATTCACAGCTGAAATAAACAGATAAATGACTAACCAATCTTATTCAGTTAGTGGAAATCTATAATACAAAGATAAAATAACCACGAAAAATTTCAACTGAACTACACTGATCGATGTGCAAAAACCTCTTGAACCCTTAAAATATCTACAAAATATTGAGCTGTTATCTAAAATCTTGCGTCAATGAATGTAGATATTTCCTTCTAACGAAAAAGATATAGAAAGGCAATGCTTATGAATATAGTTGCAAATCAGTACTCATATGGAGGCTATGAACGAGCCGTGCTTTTTGGCGTAGCATATGAGCCGAACAAATAGAGATGAATGGCTTCGATATGATTCTGATTACAATGCAAAGCTATTGAAATAGCAAATAAATTCATCGATGAGAATAAATTTTGCTCTTTTGTCTTTTGGCCAATGAAAACAGCGAGCAACATGACCTACGAAAATTTAATTGAAATTCCTATGTTTTGATAGAATTTTTAACTCTCTGACTCCCGACTTTTATTTTGAAAAACTCAAAGTTTTTAAAAGTAGTGCTTAGATATGATGTTTATTTTTTTGCATAAAGAAATTCTATTTCTATGTTTAAAAACAACATTGATAGTTCATTTTTGTATGACAATCTTTGAAATCATCAACAGTACATAGAGGTACTTTGAAATCAGGACACACTGATAGCATCCATGAATGTTACGTCGTGATGCTAACTTATATTCAATATATACGCATACATATGTTTCCTTCTTTTTTTTGTTCTATATGTGGTTCTAGTGATTATATACATATATAAGTCTTTTCTTTCTTTTCTGTGGAATATGTATTATTATATTGATCATTCTGAGACCTTGATGACTTTTTTGTTGCGTCATTCTATTTTCTCTTTGTGTTTTTGTATTTCTTCCCTGGTATGTATATATACAGTAGATATTTTGTTGTGAGTTCTTCTCAAGATTAGCAGACTAAGATCCTAGATTTGATGTTTCAGCCTATGTCAATAACGAAGGATGAAATCATTAGCTGCATTCCCGAAGATGAGTACCTAACACACATACATCGTGTACTGTGTTGAAGAATATAGGATGAACAAATCATGCATTTTCGTCAAAATTGGTTTAGTTCCGATGTTAATGGAATAAGCGAAGAAAAATATCTAGCGCATAAACATAGAAGAGAAAGTCTTGTCGATAGTCTGCTAAAAGTAATTCGTCGTTATAGTTCGAACTTTGTCCAAACTTCTCCAATGATATCAAGTCGAAAATTAGATAAGTGAAGTACATATTATTATTCTGTATTTTGTAAATTATACATATATTGTATACTGTCACATCCAAAAGATAGAAAAAAATGCTTGTATCATTACACCGATTTTCTTATACATTGTGAAAATGATATTTGAATGTCCGTATTATCGACTTAACCCATGTTTTTAGCGTAGTCGAGGATGTATACGAATTTCCGAATATATGCTCCAGTTGGCCAATCTATTTGATCTAAGTTCATGTATGTTCTTGAGTGGATTGTTGAAAGTATATGAACTTTTCGTTTGTCTTCTCATATAAGTGCAAGTAATAGTATGCTTATATGAGAATATTGACTCTCATCTCTTTTCAATTTGGTCGTAAAAGATGATAATCCTTATTTACTCTTACAAACAGTACCACAAACACCAGTTATATTTCGATGTAAGAGGTCAAAAAATGCTGAACGCATATATCGATTATCTACACATAACATCAGCTACCGAGATTTACTTTTGAGGGATTGTTTTGAAATTTTGATATAAAACTCTTCTGTACATTTTATCATCAAGTAGAAAGATTAAGTTGACGATAAGTACCTAGCTGAAAATAAAAGCTAAGTCTTCTAAACTACGGCTCTCTTTGGATATAGCTAAAATGTATTAAATGCTATCAATAAATTCCAAAAAGAAATGGATCCCGATAACCCTTCACATATAAATGCTGTCATTTATTCAAATAGTGCTGTATTAGCTTCTTTACAATTGGTATACTCAATTTAAGTCCAGATATAATTTAACATTTTGGATTTGATCCTGTATGAACAGTGAAATGGAAGACAAATTTAATTTCATAAATAAGAGGCTGAAACGATTTGATTTCACATCGATGATGCTTCGATGAAGTATTTTGTTTGTATCTAACAGTAGAAAGTCGCGCACTGATGAGCAAAACGATTGACCATGCTTGGGTCAAATGATCACTTTCACCGAGAAACTGAGGAATTTAGAACATGATATGCTGATAGCGTATCTGATTAGAGATTCATGAATATCCATGTATGTGACGTTTAGACGTAAAAATAAATCATAAAAGATTTTCTTTACTATTTTAAAGACAAAACATAGTGTTATGCGAATCAATTATGGGATTTGTAGGAATCTCTCTTTCATATAGTCCGGCCATCGTTATATTTTTTTTCGTATAATAGTAGAATCTATTTTTTCTGTCACTCAAAGAGAACGGAGTTTTCTATCAGTGGCTAGAAAAATTGGCTCTACTATTATAAGGAAAAAAATGGTGCCACCCGAGCTGTATGAAAGAGGGCTCATACAAATCTCATAGTTGACCTGAATAACACTATGTTTTGTCTTTATAATAGTAAAGAAAGTCTTTTCTGATTCATTTTTATACCTAAACTTCACATACATGGCAGAGATCGACAGGACGAGACGGAGTTCCGTCACTGATCGATTTGCCCCGCCATTAAAATTGACATATATATTTTTTGCTGTGAGGACATCTTGTAGGTAAATCTTAGATCAGAGTCTTAATGCTTACTCTTTTTTAGTCAAGAGCCATAGAAGTATGATTTTCGAGTCGTCATTTCCTTTTCCTTTATCAATAAACCTTTTTTCTCTTCTAATATCTTGTATCATACTTTTTTTATTTATCCTTTCAAAAGGCTTATAAATATATTACAAATAGATGAGAAGAATGCAACCAGTTTTTTTCACTTTCATCTGTAGACTCCACTTTTGTAAATCAGAATTCGTTGATAAGCTGATCATATTCATGGTTCATGAAACGCATGTCTTTCAAAGGCATAAGTGATAGCTAAAAATGCATTCTTCTAGTTTATATTTATAGAAATTTGATGTTGAACAGATGAGCATCGATCTTCTTTTAGATCTATTTCTGATTGAATCTTCAGAGATCAATATTTCAGAGAAATCAATCTCTTTCATCTGAATACTAGAATGATTACCCATATCACCACTTTTTTGACAACTGCGACGCATTCATCATAGTTCGTACCGATGCATGGGGGGTATAAATGGAGGTGTCGCAAGCACTCTAGCTCATTTTAGCTTTTTACAGTGAGAAAGATACATCACTGTTTTTCCTAAAGAATAAAAGTCAATATCAGGGTATACTAAATGATCAATACAAATATCTAATTATTTATTAATTTCCTAATGTTTCATCAATTCATTAATTTGTTATTTATTTATTTAGAAAATGCTGAGATTCACTAGGCGTTTCTCTTACAAGTTCGATTTTTTATCGCAGTTGTGCGTAACTGCGAAAACTGTTGAAACTGCGGCGCAGTTTGACCGCAGTTGAACACATGAGTACTGGCTTTGTTGCTGTGAAAGATGTACGATTTTTATTATTGATGATTCAATCAAATGATACTAGTGAAAATTTTCTATATGCTTCATCTCAACATGGATCCATTCCTATCTCAACTGAATACTGTCTTGCTTTTTCGATTAACTTTATTTAGGGATGATCTTCTTCATTGTACTTAAATATGTGATTAGTTTCTTTTATCGTGAAACAATTGCCAATTTTTTTGTGCAAATTGTGTGAAAATAGATGATAAGGTTTGATTCTAATAATTAAGCCATAACCCAGATGAGAATCGATGTTTTAAATAAAATTCATGCTTGTTCTCGATACAATCCAATAATTTCTCGTAAGAGGCGAGACAGACAAGAAAATTGTCGTCTCGCTAGTCTCTGATATATGAATAATAATGGATCTCTGATCAGATACGCTATCAGCACATCATGTTCTAAATCCTTCAGTGTCTTGATGAAAGTGATCATTTGACCCATACATAGTCGATCTCCTTGCTTTTCAGTACACAACCTTCTATTATAAGCAAATATGGTTATAAGACGGAATATTTACTGAAGGAAGAAAATAATTCTTGTAATATTATTTGTAGTTAAGCTATCGAGCTAAAATTTGAACTCTTTGGAAAATTGAAAAATTTTTATTTAAAAAAACGATAAAATGTATATAGAATCAAGCAAAGAAATTCACGCATATATTACGAACTCTCTAAATATTTAATTTAAACTCTTTAAAGAAATGTATAAGATAGTCATTAGGCATTCATTGGAAATAATTCTCGTTGAATTTGATGATCATCTTGTTTTTTTCCAAGCCATCGATTACATGGAAATACTAGTGTTTGATTTGTACTTGTATTAGTTACTTCAACTTTATTAAGAAACCAATCAGGTGAAAATAAACCTTTATTGTCATGTTCAATATGTAATTTTGTGAGTTGACCTAGTTTTATAAATAAATTATTTTACAAAAACAAATACTTTTTTGGTTTTATTTTACCTAAATCTAAACATTCTATTACAAATTGATCAACTTGACCACGTTCAAATAAATTTCGTCCTTTTTGCTTTAATTGTCGCAAAGCTGAATCACCCAATTTACCATAAAGTATAATTGATACATTAGCATCTGTTCCAGCACCTGATACATCACCTGTATGAACTAAAATTTTGTACTTAATCATATTACGTTGACGTGGTTGAGGAGCACTTTCTTGTTTTTTATTAATACAATCAAAAACATCACCTTCAGTATTTATATCAATCCATTGATCAACTGGAAAATTATATCTAGTTCATATCAATTTTACTTTACTTAGTTTTTTTGTTTTTATTGAAATAATAAACTCTACCTGATACTTGTTGATAAATCAGTTACAAGGACATATAGAACATACCACATAGCTTCACGTCTGTTAAACGAAGATTGATGGCCTCCTTCATGACCCAATATAATTCGACGTAATTCACCAAGAGGATCACATTCCAATTTAAATGTATCCGATCGTTCCCTGTAGATTTTATTTCACATTACAATATATTTAAAAAAATTTTTCATTACCCTCGTACAGTAGTATTCTGTCCAGTAAATTCAAGTGCAATTTTACGTGATTCATTTTTAGTTCCTTCAAGAATAATCCATGCATGTTCGATTCTTTCACCATTTTGAGCATTTGAACTAACAACCTCTATTTCATATGGAACATCTGCAAAAATATTTAAACAATAATAAATAAATTCATATTTATATATGTCGGCTGGGCCAGAATAAATAAGTGTTATTCATTTCTTTTGTAACTCTGTCATTCTTCGTTCGATCGAACTAATTTTCTTTTGTTCAATTCGTCACGTGTTCTTCTACAAAATAAGTCACTTCTCTTTGATTGTTAGTCATTCTAACTGTATTTTTAAAAATGAATAGTGAAACATCCAAAAGCTCGTACTTTCAAAGCGTCAAAGTGGTGAAACTATCATGAAGATTTTTTCTGAGTTTAAACGGTGTCATCAGCTATTATACAATGAGAAGATCGATTCTATTCAATTATCTGCTCCAACAGGCCTCTCACATACTGTACGTTCTCAACAAATGGGGCAAAAGGTAAAGAATCGTCTAAAACGTAAGGAAAAGGTGTCTTCTAGAATATTAGTCAATGAACGTAGTATTTCACGAACTAGTTTTCGCAGAATACTCAAAAATGATCTAGGATACTATCCATATAAGATACAAATTGTACCGTTGATTAGTGATGATTATAAGGTCAGTAGAAAAACGTTTTCCAATTGGATCCGAACGTAGTTCAAAAAAGAAAAAGCAATGAGAATTTTATTTTTCCGATGAAAAAATGTTCGACACTGATAAGATATACAATTCACAAAATCAACGTATATGGGCAGTTAATCGTCGATAAGCCAATAAAGTAGATCGAGAAATATAAAAATGCAAATTTTCTCAAAAAGTTATAGTTTGGCTTGCTGTTTGTTCAAAAGGTATTTCTCTCCTAGTTATTTTTGATAAAGAGTCGGTAAACCATCAAGAATATGTCAAGGCTGTATTACCTGTGGCTCTAAAATATGGCAATCAAATATTTGGGAATGATTGGACATTCCAACAGGACAATGTCATGCCTCATACCCACATCTTAACGCAATAATGGTGTAGGGACCATTTACCAATATTTATTGATAAAGACCATTGGCCAGTAAACAGTCCAAATTTAAACCCTCTGAACTATTGTATATGGGATGAATTCGTTGGTCGCATGGACCGTAATAAAGTACAATAGAAATAGTTCTGACTGATGAAATAAAACGCGCTGTGAAAAAAAATAGAACTGATGTTGTTGTTGAAAGTTACGCGAGTTGAACCAATCGGTTGTATCGTTTAAAAGAAGATAATTTCAACTGGCGGCGTATCCAGGAATTTTCAAGCATTGGGCAAAAGTCGCTTGAAACTCAAAAATACGATGGGTAAGGCTTAGGCAAAGCCACTTTTGTGAAATGTTCTGCTGACGAAAAACGATCTTCTAAATTTTTCGTTGGGGTATTCCTGATTTGCCCTTCCCCTGGATACGCCACTAATTTCAACTATTTAGATTAATACAGAACATTTTATTTTGTGGAAGATGACGTGACGAGTTCAATATAAAACAAGTTTAGGTCAATCGGCTGAGAAATAGCACAGATATTTAAAAAATAAAATATACTTATTTATTCTGGCCTACTCGATGTATTTATTTATTTACGTGAATTTGACGGCTGATTTGGTACAGATTTTGGAAGTAATTCAATCTCAAAATGATTATCTTTGTTAATCCATTGTCCACATGGAAATATCCATGTATTTTTCAATTTTGGTACACCAATTTCAACACGATCTAATAACCAATCTGATCCAAGACCAGAATTATCATGACCAATTCTTTTAAATAAATTTATTATTTAATTTATTTCGTTTTTCTATTAAAAAAACTAAATAATACTTAATTCTTTTTGGTTGTCCAACATCAGT
>JAJEKB010021106.1:1103145-1128348 GCA_022393335.1 Macrotrachela quadricornifera | reverse complement strand
TTAAAATAACTAAATAATACTTAATTCTTTTTGGTTGTCCAACATCAACTGCTTCTATTTCGAATATATCAGCATGACCATGTTCAAATGGATCTTTATTCGTTCTTGATTGTTTTAATGGAATTTTTGCTATTATTAAAATAAACATTACCCTTTCTCATTTAATAAGAAAAAAAGGGAAAGAAAAAACCTGTTTGATTATTTTGTCCAAATATAATAATATGAACATTGGCATCTGTTCCACTACCAAGCTTATCGGCAGTAACAACATTTATTCTATATGTTGTGTTTAATGCTAAAATTAAAAATAAACATATTTTATTAATAAATTTGAAAAGGTGTAAAATTTTTTAATGAACGAATTCGATCGAATTTGAAAAAAGCATGAAAAACAGAAAGTTCTTTAATGAACTTTTGAATAATTACCAAGTCTATCAGGCATATATCTTTTTTACTTTAAGTGAGATTGGATTCGAACTATTTATTTATCTTTAATGATTGAGGAATAAAACGATTTGATAATTGAATATATTATAGGTTTTTAAATAAATCTAAGACTGTTTCATTTAATCATATATGAATTGAAGGAATGAAAAAGAATGTTTTCTTCTTTAGTAAACGGTAAAGTTACAAATGTATTAAAGGGAAGTAATTCATTGGGGTTTTGGTTGTAGTTAGATACAAATCTTATATAGGTCTGATATCATGCGTATATAAATTGTAGATATTCGCAATAATGACATGAAGAAACTTTGAGTGGTGGTGTATGATGATCAATGTAGTAGAGCTCTGAATGTGTTGAATCATCCATATGAAAGTTGTATGAGTCTATTGGGTAGGGATTGAATTAAAAATTTTTACCAAAGAAATTTAGTCTCTGTATGCTAGTTGAAATTATTGATCATGATAAAATGTTTATAATGTAAATAAAAGATGAATTTATATGTGAAAGTAGAGAACGAAACAACAATGTCCGCTGAACAAAGATGAAGCTTTTTATAAATAACTAGAGGACACCCGTGCATACTGCACGGCCGCTTTCACAATGTGAAGAAACTTTTTTCTGATGGCGAGACAATTCTTAAAAACACTACTTAGGTTTGACCAAAAGTTCGTGCACTGCTATTGGCAGTTTCTTAGACCAATTAACATTGGACTTATTTTTTTCATAAATAAATAGTGGAAGGTCTTTCCTATAATAATATGTATAACAGCTCGTTTTTGAAGTTGGTCGCAACATTTTTCTCAGATAAAATATAATTCGACCGAAAAAAAATGGATAATGAATATAATCGATACTATATTAGAATTCGAACTATTTTGGGAATAGCTCCAAATACAATCCACGAGGAACTAGCAACAGCTTTAGGACCTGATGCTCCAGCATATCGAACAGTTGCAAAGTGGGCCGAACGTTTCCGTGAAGGAAGAGAAAATGTCAATGATGATCCTCGATCCGGTCGTCCAGTTTCCGAACTTACAGATGAAAATATTGAACTGGTACGACAGGTTATTAGCAATGATCCACATTCAACTTATGATGATATTATAGCTGAGACATTTCTCTCTCACGGTACAATTGAACGAATTATCCACGATCATCTCAAGATGAGAAAAGTTACATCACGTTGGATCCCCCATCAACTAACTGCTGAACAAAAGGAAGAGCGAGTTAAACTTTGTCGTGAAAATCTGGCCAAATTTCGTGCTGGTTCTTGGCGATTATGTGACATTATTACAGGCGATGAGACATGGATTTACTACAGACAAATTGGTCGCAAGTCAACAAATGCTAGCTGGATTGCCGAAGGTCAATCACCAGCAACTATAGTTCGTCGAGGCAGATTTGAACCAAAAAATTTATTCTGTATATTCTTTAAATCAAATAGTCCTGTTCTTGTACATGCTGTTGATAAAGGCGAGACTATTGATCATACTTATTATATTGAAAATTGTCTCAAGCCCATTGTTAAGGAAATATGGAAACAAAGAAGGTCAAATGGTACAAAAGGTATAAAACTGCTTTATGATAATGCTGGACCCCATCGCCATTCAGATGTTATTAACTATTTAACAGAAGAAGGTATCAATATAATGCCGCATCCACCATATTCACCTGACCTTTCACCATGTGATTATTGGTTAAACGATTATATCAAGAACCGTTTAACTGATCAACCAGATGAAAAATCTTTGGTTCGCGCGGTTTCCAAGATAGTAAAAAAAATTTCAGAAGAAGAGTTTAAAAAAACTTTTGACAAATTGTTGGAAAGAATGGAACTTTGTATAAATAATCATGGTGACTACTTTGAACATTTAATGAAATAAAATTAGAACTTTCTCTTTATCTTCATATTTTTTTCTATTGATGCACGAACTTTTGGTCAGACCTAAGTATTAGAATTCCATTCATGTTCTCAAATAAAGGTTATTGCATAATATTCAATTTATTTAAAGGTAACAAATATACAAAGTTTCTTTGAAAACAATCATATGCTCCTTTGATGAGTCTATGGTCTTTTTTATTTAAAATTGAATTCTAAATTTAAAAAAACCACAGCAACGCCTTTCGAATCAGACGTTTCGCGCTTGTTACTACGCAGTCTTACTTAAAACTCCTTAGTCCCGCATATTTCCGAAAAGTCCTGCCTTAGTTGCTTGGCACAAACCTTAGTCCCGCCTTAGTCCCCTGTAAAGACGGGGCTAAAACCTAAAGTCTTCCAAAACTCAAGCTTACCCTCTCCCCTCATAGACTCACATTTCAATTTGAAATCAAGTATTATTTATATTCGATAAATTCAGACCGACATTGAATAGCCCATAGTATACCTTTGATCCCATCCCTACCATCACTCCTCTGCCTTTAACCTGATAACACACACACTCAATTTATTATATAGAATAAGATTGCCAAGCCTATTTTTTACTCTGGAACTCGAGCTATAACCATGTTTTTTTGACCCCTCGGACCAATTCAAAATCATGTTTTTTTTGACCCCTCGGACCAATCTGAAAACATGTTTTTTTGACCCCTCGGACCAATTCAAAATCATGTTTTTTTGACCCGGTAACAGACAGACACTCAACATTATAATATAGATAATTTGATGGCAAGTGAATGGAAATTTGTCGTTAAAGTTAAAAGTAAAAATTTGAATTGAGTTATTGGAAAAAAGGAATAATTTTAAATCATGAACGTTTACTATTTTATCTGATCTAAGTATTGATTGTTACTGAATCTGAAAGTATGACATGTTGCATGGAAAACTCTTTTAGTAAAATATTTTTCATTAATTGTGAATGAAAAATTTGAATTTTGAAGTAAAAACTGCAGAAAAATCCATTATCAATTAATTGCAATGACAATCAATTAAAGCTAAATTTTTTTTCTGATGAATAATCTCTTAAAAATCTGTTAATCATAGTACATAGGGATCGATAAGTTCAGCTATATTTCAGAATTGATGAACTATTCATCAGTTCTGAAATCGAGCTGAATTTGTCGACCCGTAATATATGATATCGTAGGTCGAAATATGTCCTTCTATATATTTCACGATATTCTGTTAGGTGGTGTATCGAAAAAAAAATGTTTTAATTTATTTAAAAGACAAACTTCTTCTTGGTGATCCATAATCACTGGTTGATCCATGTGTATTTTCAAGTTGAAATCCAAGAGAATGTTCTTGAGGTTGAGATGCAGCTATTTCATATGATAATCTTCCTTCATCTTCATCTCGAGTTAACCATTTTTGACATGGAAATTTATATCTATTTAATTAACAAGAATATATTGATATATTTCTAATTATTTATATTATATATTTACTTAGTTTTAGTTTGAGGATCAATTATTTCAATTCGATCAAGTAACCATGCTGAACCTATCTGAGAAAATAAATAAAAAATAAATAAAAATCTTTCAATTTGTATTAATGAGATATCTAATAAAGTTACTTTATTTATTTAAATTATAAATTTTATATTCCTTCTCGATTAATCTTTATATTCAGAATGATTACGTTATTTTTAATAGTTTTATATAGTTTGCTGTATTTATGCAATATATTGAAAAAGTTTTTATTGTAACACAAATGGAAAGAGCATCGGCTTTCCTATCAAACCATACAATATGTACGTTTTATTTTATTCTATCTCTAGCCCAAAATATTGATGAATCTCAAACACTTGTGAAAAAAAATTTTTCAGAGTTTTTTACACGGTTTGTAATAGTTTTATTTTTCATATACAAACTTATATGAACAAGGTTTTAAAATCATATTTAGTACGGTATATTCCATGTTTATTTGCAAAAAATACGAACAATAGAATGATTTTTGCCTCAAGTCGTACCGCCCAAGCAGAGATGTCTATCGCGGCGCTGCCGCGATGGCGGTGGCGGCAGATTTTTTCAGAAACCATTGCGGCAGCAGTGCAGCGCGGCAGCGGTGCGGCAGCGGTGCGGCGGCGGCAGCATTTTTATGAAAGAAATTTCAAAAATTCAGGAATTTACACAGAATCTCGCTATTGATGTGTGCTGCACGATAAGGCTCGGTGAATCTGATGAATTGGTAGAAGCACCTGATGTTTAAACCGATCACAGCACTGAGAATCTAAAGTTTTTTAAAAGTACCATCGCGGCAGCTTTTTTTGACGACCGGCGCGGTGCGACAGCGGCAGATTCTCAACCGCGATGGACATCTCTGCGCCAAAGAAACAAATCATTTTTTGAACGAAAACAAAATTGACTATATAAAACTAGAAGAATGAATGCTTAGAAATCCTGATGCTGCACCAATAGATTATTCTATATCGAGATATTTAAAGCAGCAACTCAAAAAAAAATTAATTCTTTTGATAAAACTATTGAAAAACATGTCAAAAACTCTAAAAAAAAGTTTTTTCACAGTTGTTTGAAGTTCATTAATTTTTTGGGCTAGAGCAAGAGAAGATAAAATGCAAATTGTATGATTTGAAAGAGAAGTCGATGTTCTCTCCGACTGCATTCAAATAGGAAATTTCCAACGTATTTCATAAATACAACAAAGTACACAAGACTATTAAAAATAACCTAATCAATCTGTATAATGCTCAGTGTCTGTCGGTATCGGATTAAAGATCAAGCATTAACGATCAAATAAAGCTATAATAAGAAGGTGCCAAGGGATACTATGTAAAGGGACCCATAGGTCCTAATGGTTTATTATATAGGAGCACCCATACTTCCTCAAAGTTCATCCTATGAGGTACTCATAAATGTTGAATGCTGTAAGAGAATAATGGAAAAAGGTTACAAGAGGTACAAGGAATATTAGACTATAAAGATATGTGCGATATAAGAGTATGAAGTTGTAAGACTTCGATCTATATACATAATATTGAGTATCTGCCCAGGTCAATCACGTCCGGTCGTAAACGGTTGTCGGGCACGACGGTAGTGTATGATCGTATACAGTCGTAGATTAGTCGTAAACTGAGATTCATTTCTCGGCCATACTGTTAACTATTGAATTCAACACAGAATCCAACAGAACGTAGAATGCAAAATGAAACATTTTAAATTATATTTTTTGCATTATTTCGAACTAAATATCGAACACTTAGTATTTATATATTTAATTAGATTTTACTTTTTATGGTCATATTATTGATCATAATAAAATAAAAAAGTTATATTTTTTTATTTCAATATTTTCTTTTTACTTGTCTTTAGACTATCCAGATCGAATCCACCCCATCGGATCCTATCGAATCCGACACTATCCGACAATCGGATTCGATAGGAAACCGATGACTGAAAACCGGTGGAATTCGACGAATTCCGACATCGGAAATCGTCGGATTCCGATAACAGGATCCGGTGACATTCCCCTGTCGAAAAACGTCGGATCCGACAGTACTGCTGTCATTAGGCCTATTTTATCATATAACTGGAAAAGTAAGTACTTTAGTAATTAAAATAATTTTTTTTTATTTATTTTAGGTCCATTTGTATATCCAAATAGGCAAGTAAGTATTTTTTTAATTAAAATATTTTGTTTTTTATTTATTTTAGGTCCATTTATATATCCAATGAACAATTAAGTATTCCTGGTATTGAGAATAAGGGCAGAGATACGAGAGAGAGGATAACAAGAAGTTGCCGTCTTCTCTCCAAGGAGATGAGGGTGTGAATACGACTGTGTACGATCATTTACGATGGTCGTATTTACGCCGTATTTCGTCGTATACGACACGATAAAAATACGACCGTATTTCAGGAGTCAAGTATACAACGAAATACGATCGTACACGGTCGTACTTTTGAATGTTTACGATCGTGCGCGGTCGTTTACGACGTTGTATCCGACCGTTTACGACAACCGTAATACTCGTCCTGGGTGGATGTCTATTATCGAATAAAAAGTTAAACGCCTCAAATTGATTTATATTGATGTTTTAATATATGTTAATTGTACAGATTTAAATACTAAATCATTATGATTTATTCATTGATTTAGACTTATATAAAAGATAAAAATATTATAGATTTGCTTTTCTAAAGTTTTATGTTTCTTCATAAAATAAAAAGTATTATATTAAATTCTTACCCCTTTATCATCATGTCGAATTTTAATTTTTCTTAATTTTCCTAAAGGTGCACATTTCACATCGAAAACATCTTCCTAAAATAAATTAACAAAATAAAATAATGAAATAAAATCTATGTAAAACAAACTTGTTTTCGTTCAAATTTATTCTTATTTGTTTTTGATTGACTTAATTCTCTTTCACCTTTATATAAAAACTAGTTAATTTAATAACTAAAACTAAATAAATCCAACCTGAATCTCCATGTTCGCCATAAATTGTCAAAAAAGCATTTGCATCTGTTCCAGCACCCATCTTATCACCGGTAAATACACTAACTATATAATTTAATTCTAAAAATAAGAAAAAAAATTGTTTTTTCGTCTTATTATATTAATTCATATTAAACCATTTCGATTATTTTGTGTATTTCCATGTTCAGTAGCTGGAAATAATTCTCTAATAGTTTGTTTATCTCCTTTAGTTTTATCGAACCATTGTTGACTATTGAACCAATACGATTGAATATTAGTTTTTCGTTGATCATATGGATCGTTAAAATATCGTTGAATAAGTACCTTAAATTTATAATTTTATTTATAAATAAGAGATAATAAATGATTTTCTCAATATTTTTGTTTTTTTTCTTATTTAGGGGTAACTATTTTCCTGAAAAATATATAGTCAAATTGTTTCAGAAAACCTTAATCAAAATTGTTTCTGTAAAAAGGTAAAAAGACAAATTATATGAAGATTATCTAATAGGTAAAATTAATCGATCTTTGAAAATTATCGAGTGTTCCATGATAAATAATCAATTATCTTAGATTAATCAATCCGAAAGGAATCCGTCAAATGAAATCTTATAGAAGCTGATACCATTCGAATATGATTAAATCCTATAATAAATCTATCAGTCTAATATAATAAGACATTCTATTTTATTTTTTTTAGATTTTCTTTCATTATCTACTTAGGTCTAACCAAAAGTTCCCAGATTGCTATTGGCAGTTTTATAAATCACTTAGCATTGAAGTGTTTTTTGTATGAATAAATAGTGGAATGTCTTGTGTATAATAGTATATATACTAAATCTATTTTGGACTTAAATACAATATTTTTTCAGATAAACTTTAATTCGTACTAAAAAAATATTTCAAAAATGGATAATTCATACAATCGATATTATATAAAAATTCGAACTATTTTGGGGATAAATCCAAAGACAATTCACGAAGAACTTGCAACAGCTTTGGGACCCAAGGCTCCATCATATCCAACAGTTGCAGAGTGGGCAAAGCGTTTCCGTGAAGGAAGAGAAGATGTCAATGATGATCCTCGATCTGGTCGTCCAGTATCCGAGCTGACAGATGAAAATATTGAATTGGTACGACAGGTTATTAGCAATGATCCACATTCAACTTATGATGATATTATAGCTGAGACTTCTCTCTCTTATGGTGCAATAGAACAAATTATCCACGACTGTCTCAAAATGAAAAAAGTTATATCACGTTGGGTATCCCATCAACTAACTCATGAACAAAAGCGAGAACGTGGTAAACTTTGTCGTGAAAATTTGGCGAAATTTTATGATGGTTCTTGGCGATTATGTGATATTATAACAGGTGATGAGACGTGGATTTACCATAGGCAAATTCATCGCAAGTCAACAAACGCAAGCTGGGTTGGCGAAGATGAATCACCAACTACTATTGTTCGTCGAGGTAAATTTGAACCAAAAAATTTATTTTCTTTTTTACTTTAAATCAAATGGTCCTGTTCTTATACATGCTGTTGATGAAGGCAAGACTATAGATCACAACCATTATATTGAAAATTGCCTGAAGCCTGTCGTGAAGGAAATATGGAAACAAAGAAAGTCAGCAGGTACAAAAGGTATAAAATTGCTTCAAGACAATGCTCGACCCCATATTCATTCCGATGTTATTAATTATTTAACAGAAGAAGGTATGATTATAATGTCGCATCCACCATATTCACCTGACCTTGCACCGTGTGATTATTGGCTAAATGATTACATCAAACGAAATTTAACTGATCAACCAGATGAAAAATCATTGGCTCGTGCGGTATACAAGGTGATGAAAAAAATTCCGAAAGAAGAATTTTAAAAAACTTTTGACAAACTATTAGAAAGGATGGAACTTTGTATAAATAATCATGGTGACTATTTTGAGCATTTAACAAAATAAAACTCGAACTTTCTCTTTGTCTTCATATTTTTTTTTAATAATCTGGGAACTTTTGGTAAGACCTAAGTACAATAGTATTTTCTTTATTGAACAAAGGAAATCTCGATTCGTTCAAAAAAGTGATTGTTTGTTATGCGCTTGGTAATACAGGTAATATCTATATGCACTTTATATTTTTCTGACTCACACTATATTTTTAGAGTTTTCATCACATACAGATAAACAACATCGATGACATGCTAAGAAAAAAGCTCAACATCTCCGTACTCAAATATCTCTACATCGTTTACTACTTGATCGAATTCTAAATAGCTTATTCTAAACGAGTTAGCTCAAAATAACAACTTTTATGTTGTTCTTTTTTTAAAATTACTTGGCATACGTTCATGGACTTCATCCGGTAACTACTTTTGAGATAGTCAAATAATAAAAAACTCATTAAAGCAAATGAAACATGATATCATAAACAAACGTCAAATCAATTATCAAAACGAAACTTAACAACAACTCAGCAAATATATGGTGCACACGATGATGAAGTTTGAAAAAATAAGTATTTTTCCCTTGACTTTAGTGAGGGTCATATGAAAACAAATAGTTTGTCTGTATGTCTGTTTGTGTCAAGGTCAAAGGAACATTTACCATTAAAAAACATTTAGCACTAAAACTTCCCAAAATCTCGTTAAGTCTTCCGTCACATTCTGCAGCTACCGACAGGTCCTCAAGCCCTATATCATGGGACTACCTGTACATCCTCAAGTGCTATACTATAGGGGTATCCATGTAGAGAAACAAGCGAATGGGGGGGGGGGGGGGAGAGGGGAAGAGAAACCGTTCATTGGTCTGCCAATATTGGCACTATTGTAAGAGTGAAACATAGAGTTATTCGGGCCAATTAAAGATTGTAATAGATATGTTAAAATGCGCCTGGAACACTATGATGTTTTATCAATATAATAGTAGAGAAACAGGCGAATGGGGAAGAAATTTGTTGGTACCATCAGTATCTAATACTAGTGGTCCTGAGGGTACTTCCGTCATACAGTATCTAAGGTGACAAGGGTACGCCCGATATATAATACTTGAGGACCTAATGTTACCCGCATTATATAGTACTTTAGGACCAAAGGGTACCTCAAATGCATAGTGATAAGAGACCTAAGGATAGCGCCGTTATATTGTAGTTAAGCGGCCAAGGGCACTACAATGTATAGTACGTTATGACCTATGGGGTAGCTACGGTGTATAGTAGTAAAAGTTCCAAGAGTATGCCGGATCTATAGCAGTCGATTTTCTATATTCGATCAGTAGGATCAATGATAATATGATGACTCAAATTTAAAATAGATTTCGTTTTTACCTTATTTTGTTAGAGTGAAAGTAAAATGCCACTGCTAAGGGCTACTTATAGGTCTTCAACTGCTATACAATGGGGGTACCCATAGGTCGTTACATGCTATGTGGTGATCGTGTCGATGGATCTTGATGTACTATTTTGTGGAAATACGTATTGCTCCTCTTGTTAGATATTTTTTGGGTGTCCTTATATATTTAATCTTGTTTATGGGAGCACTACTAGATGCTGAAGCCTAAGATCATAGAAAAAGTTGTAGGCCGTAGGTTACGAGGTTATGAAAATCGGTGGGAATATTATACTGGAGTATATTTGGACATATTGAAGAGTGAATTGGCTCATCTCATATTCTGTGGTTGTGAAATACGCAATTTTAGTTGTAGAGAACCTGATACACTTAAGATATGTAGTTAATAATGTGCGTTCACGTTACTGGTTTGTGAACAGTTTGATGAGCATATATCTGTGGCGAATTAATTTTGCTCCATAAGGTACACATATTGGCTGGATTTAAGTCGGAGGTGCTAACATTTTTGGGTTGTGAACACAGATAAACAGATTCGATTAGATTAAGAATTTGATTGTTTTCTTTTATGCCCATTAATGTGAATGATAAAAGTATATAAACTGATACAGATGCAAATGTGAGGCGTTATCAGTAGCTGTGTCGATAAGATGCACTAGTATATAAGTACTGTCAATGTTTCAGCCGAGGGTTGAGTACGTCACAGGGGCGAGCGTTACTTGTTTTTTTTTTGAGAATGAAAATTTTATACTTTTTCTGTGTTAAAACCTGAAGTTGTTTTGAAAACATATGAAATTAAAAGTTTTTTTTCTTGTACATGGTGCATAAAGTTTATAATAAAATGACATAGAAATAGTAATATTA
The DNA here is from genome assembly GCA_022393335.1 of Macrotrachela quadricornifera. Lineage (NCBI taxonomy): Eukaryota > Metazoa > Rotifera > Eurotatoria > Philodinida > Philodinidae > Macrotrachela > Macrotrachela quadricornifera. The sequence continues at coordinate 1,117,319 of JAJEKB010021106.1, read as the reverse complement.
GCCAACAAAAGACTTTTTTAGTATGACTAGAATCAGGCAAAAAACACAAAAAACAGACAAGAATCAGGTAAGAATATCGAGAAAAATAGGAGTCAGACAAGAGTTCAAGGAAAGCAAGAAAACAAGAATCTTGTCTGGAGAAGAGTTTCTTGCCTCGTTAGCCAAGATTTGGTCTACACGAATCTTGTCAGAAAGGCAAGGTCACATTTTTCAGGCAAGCATCTTGTAGAAAAGGAATAGCAAAAGAATCTTGTCTAATAACCAAGAAAAACAAGAACCTGGAAAGAGTAGGGCAAGATCGTCGACTGATGATACGACTATCGTATTTAGATTGTATATACACTGTATCAAAAAGATGCCTTAAGCTTACATTTATTTTCGAGCGAATACTATACAATAGTGTCATTATTATATAAAATGTTTTGATTATTTTATTTTAGCCTCATCTCAAGCATATAATTAACAGTAGATATGGTTACTATTCAGGAGTTAGCTGAAGGTAAGGGGATAGACAGTTATGTTCTCATTTCATTTACTAATGGTTTGTAGGAATAAGGTGAGAAACGGTGCTGTATTAAGTTGTACACAGTCATTTATGATGACGGATATGCATTGCATACGGCGGGAAAAAATATACTTTGTCCTGCCCTATACAGTACTGAAACGGCAACCGGATTCAATCACCTGGGATGCCCTCTTTTTGTTCTCTAGGATGCAACGAGGAAGCGTTTGCGGAGCCATTATTGATTTGCACAAATGAAAACTTCTTTATTTTAATAATGCAGTTCGGGACGAATTCTAGAGGGCCCTCGAAAACCTCTAATGAGTAAGGATAACCCTATCTTTGATTCTTACAATAGTGAAGAAAACGTTTTTTACGAAAAGCAGGACATGTTAATGTTCGCTTAGAAAAGCACAGGAGATAATGATCTTCTTGGCTTTTACTCAGCAATTTCTTGACGAATCATTTTCATCTTCGAGCTCGACCGAGATATTTCTGATCTGCAAAATTTTGATAGCGATCAAATTGCTTTTTGAAGTGTTATTGTGTATAGAGACCGATGGACACACTGACCAATTATATAGCCTATGAACTTTTTCAATACACAAAAAATAGTGTTAAACAATGGACATTCCTTATGAAATGTTGAATATTGTATGCTTTTTATATATTAGAGAAATATTTTGTAGAGAAATAATTTTGATTTGAATTTTCAAAAGAATTTGTGATCAAAATGTTGATGGAATGATTTATTATGCGATATGTATTAAATAAATGTTCTTACTTTTTCAAGAAACCATGCTGCACCAAAATGTTCTGAATCATGTCCAATTCGAAGTTTTTTAATTTGTCCAACATCAGGAGCTCTGATTTCAAATTTGTCAACCTTAAATTAAATTAATTTAAATAAATATATTTTATTTAAAATAAATTCTAACCGTATTTCTTTCAAAATTAATTTTTTCACTTTTAAGAACAATTTCATCTGTTTTTCCATGAGTACCAAATATTTGAATAAATACATTTGCATCTGTTCCAGCACCAAATTCATTACCAGTATATATTGTTATTTCATATGGAACAACTGAAACTATTTATTATATTATTATATAAATTTACTTTTTTTTACATTTTTAGATTATTATTTTAAGTATTTATCTCTAATATGAAATATTTAATATAATTCACAACAGGAATCTTTAAGCATGTCCATACTATACCTAACATCTATTCTCTATCGTGTGAGGTTGCATAGAGCGCATGTTTTCTCACACTTTTTGTCTGAACGTTATATACGTGGGTCACTCTGAAAGTTTTTAGATTCTCGAATAGATTAAGAGATATGGATAACTTTGGTAGTTGCGGTAGTAGCTCCAAGTCTTATAAGAAAGTCCACAAAGTTTTGGCTCTTGAACATTTTCCTTTGGTTTTTTTTGTAGATTAATTAAAATACTACTAACACGTTTTTTTGTTATTACTCTGGATCTTACACGCGAACAAATTCGAGTTATGATTTATTATGATTACAAAAAGAAATTATCACAGCAAGAATGTTTTGAATCTTTACAAAAAACATTTGGTGACTCTCTTGTTTCACGTGCAACAGTTTACAATTGGTATGCTGAATTCGAATGGGGAAGAGATCACTTTGAAAATGAATCCCGTGTCGGTCGGCCGAGAAGTGCAGTCACTCTAGAAAACATTGAAGCTGTCCGTCGGCTAATCAACGTTGATCCACATATTACACAACAACAGATACAAGACACCTTGGAGATTGGATTGGCAGCAACTCAAATTATTCTACATGATTATTTAGGTTTAAGAAAGGTTACATGTCGGTGAATGCCTCATTTTTTAACCGAAGCTCAAAAACAAGACCGTGTTGACTATTGCCTGGTATTGCTCGAAAAGTTCAATGGTGGCAGATCCAAATGTGTTTATGACATTATTACTGGTGACGAAAGCTGGTTCTACTATTATGATCCAGAGACGAAGCGTCAAAGTCAAGTTTGGGTTGCAAGAGGTGATCCTCGTCCAACGAAAGTTCGTCGACAACGTTCTGTTGGCAAACATATGTTTGCAATTTTCTTTATGAAATCTGGTTTTAATACAATCATTCCTCTTGAAAATGGTAAGACAGTTACAGCTAAGTTGTATACAGATGAATGTCTTTCAAATGTTTTAAAACAAGTGGAGAAACGTCGACGTCTTGATGATCTTATTATCCATCATGACAATGCATCAGCTCGTAAGGCAACACAAATGGTGGAATATTTAAATGCTCAACGGGTTAAGTTAATGGGTCATCCAGTGTACTCACCGAATTTGAGTCCCTGTGACTTCTGGTTATTTCCAAAAATTATAGAACGGCTTCCTGGAAAAAATTTCCAGGACATTAATGAGCGTCATGCTGCTGTCCAAGAACAAATGGAGGATCTCCGAAAAAAAGATTTCTACCAATGCTATGAACAATGGTTTGAAAGAATGAATAAGTGCATTAGTGTACAAGGACATTACTTTGAACAAACATAATAAAATTATTTTAAACTGAGCTATCAGTATTGCAAATCTAAAAACTTTCAGAGTAACCCACGTAGTGAGATGAAAAACTATGCGTTCTCTGCAACTTTACATGGTGAAGTATAGGCGTCAGCTATAGTGCGGAACGGCGGGAGATGTAGTTAAAGAGTCCTCTGTTCATTAAAACAAAATTTTAACAATAGTAAAAGTTAGAATTGGTATTGGTTATTCTTATTTATTTTTTTTCTTACTTTGGTTACCAGTTGGTTGTCTTGCTGCACTAGATGGTACTAAATTAAGTTCAGTTCTTCCATCATCTTCGTTTTTGTCTAACCATCGATGACATGGAAATCTATTAAAAAAAACAAATTAACATCTTAAATAAATAAAAGTAACTCAGTATTCCAAACGATAGAAATTTTTAACCTATTTCTAATCCTATAATGATTAACTTGAAACAAAATAGTAAATTGTACACATTCATTCCTTTTCGAAATCAGATTAAATTTCATATACTCATCAAATTTATTTACGAGTTGATCTCATTATATTTTATATTCTCAATAGATTATTGAATCGACACCCTATCGAGGTATTTTTTCTTTAAGGACGAAGGAAAACTATATGAATCTTCTTCTATCGATCTCAGACAAATAGATTCAATTGACGGTTTTAGATATCATATATCAACAGTTCCATGATAACAGATAGTTTCGGCTCAAATTGAGATTACATTGACTATACTAGGACTTCTTAAGTACCCCTCCCCAACGCTATTTCGTGCAATAGCTAACGTCTATGCTCCACCGTGTGAACCTGCACGGAGCACATGTTTGTTCATCTCACGATTTATCAGTCAGACAATAATGTGAGGAAAATATGCGGTACGTACTTAAGGAGCCCTGGGAGAAATGCATTTCAAATTTCTGTTTTTGACCACTTTTTTCATGTACGGAGGTTGATAAGTATTGTTACTTGTCTTATCATGAGGGAGTGTGTGGTGTTCCCGTTCACAGGAATGTGAAACGTATAATGCTCTCATATAAAAACATATCCAAACAAGTATATAAACATAAATATGTCCATATGACGATAGAAAACCAAGCTTTCAGATGCATTATTGATCACGCGAACGCTGTGAGAAAACAGAACCGTTGATTATATGTTCAGGTGAAACTTCTATATATACTGTAATACTCGAAATATGTACAACATGGCTGAGTGATTACGTGCTCGTCATGCAACTACTAGTTACTGAGTTCGGATTTCGGTATCACCAATCATGTAATGACCCTGGACAAGTCATTTATACATATTTGTCTCGAAGCTCTCTGGAAGGAGTGCAGATGCTGCTGTTCGGTAAAAAGAAAAAGACGATAGACACTAAACATGAATACAGATAGCAAGAAGTCATAGCAGCTCGGATGTCGCTCGGTAAAACAAGGTCCACGTCTTCTGCGGAGTAACCAGAGCCGAATTAAAAAATTGGCTACTGGAAAACCAATAAATATGAAGGATAAGAGAATAAAAATAGGAACACAACAACTAAAAATAGTAAAAGACACATTGGCAGTAGGTACATGGAACGATCCGGCATTATGGGCAATGGGAAAACTAGAGTCGAAAGTACGCTTGACAGGTAAAGGCGAAATATCAAATATAGATTTCAACTGATCACGAGAAGACAATACACACGTAAGAGGCATAGGAATGCTGCTAAGCGAGAAAGCTAGAAAAATACTCATGAGATACTATCCGATCAGTTCACGAATAATCACAGCTAGGTCCGGATCCAATACAACGCCGTACAAAATCGCAGTAGTACATACATACGCACTAACATCGACTCTTCAGATGAGGATATCGAAGCGTTCTACGACATCCTAAAGGATACACTAGCTAAAACTTACAACGAAAGATATAAATATCATAGCAGCAGACTGAAATGCAAAAATTGCCAACGATAATACCGATTGGAGATCGGTTATGGGAAGATAAAGATTCGATGACAGAAATGAGAGAAGAGAACGTCTTCTAGAGTTTGCAGTTACATACAGCTTGCACTTACGTAACACATGATTCAAGCAAAAACCACAGCGGAAATGAACCTGAACGTCACCAGATGGCGTACATAAAAACATGATAGACCTGGTACTCATGCAATAATGATGCAAATCATCGGTCATCAATTGTAGAACATATCAAAGTGCTGATATTTGTTCAGATCACTCACTAGTACTGTGTAACGTGAGGTTGCAACTCAAGAGAATGTACAATAAGATACATTACAGTGCGGGTATTGACGTGAATCGACTCAGTAACAAGAAAATAAGACAGTGCTATAGTAACAACCTGGCAAAAAAATATAGAAAAAAATAGAATCAAAAGAAAATCTAAAAGAACACGCGAGAAAAATAGAGGCTGACATTAAAAGAAACAGCAGATGCGACAATACCTGCTAGCAAAAATATTAACAGACCTTGGATATCGGAAGATACATTGAAACTAGCAGACGAAAAACGAAAACTACAACAAACTAAAAATGCTTCCAAAAAGAAATCACAACTATATGAAGACCTCTGCAAACAAGTCAAAAAGGTAGAAAGACAAGATAAATAAGGTTGGATACAGCAACAATACAAAGGAATCGAAAAGGATCTCGTGGCAGGAAAAACTAGACCAGCTTACAGTCTGATAAAAATACTAAGAAGAAAATTCACACCTAAAACAAGTATAATATGGGATTAGGACGGCAAAGTACTGCAACAGTCTATACAAAGATCACGGAGGAGGAGACACCATGATAAGAAACCTTACAAATATTACACCTACGAGTACTGAGGAGCCACAAGACATCTTATATTCCGAGGCAGAAGCAGCAATGCACATGCTAAAAAGGAACAAAACCTCGGGATCTGATGGAATCACAGCTGAGATGATAAAAGCGAGAGGAGAACAGCTAGTACGACAAAGGACATCCTCCGTTACCACTACTATTTATCACGTATCTAGAGCAAGTAATGGAACACCTGGAAGAAGGTGACTATGGAATAAACATAGGTGAAACAAGAGTAAATAACCTAAGATTTGCCGACGACATTTACCTGATAGATGAAGACTATAAGTCCTTACAGGAACAATTCGAAATATCTAGAGCAGCTGCAGAACAAGCAGGGATAGTCGTAAACGTGGCAAAAACAAAAACCACAGTAGTTAGTAAAAAAAGTATAGAACGAACGACAAATACAGATTGAAGATAAAACATAGAGAATGTGGATAAATTCAAATATCTAAGAAGTCTAATAACTTAGGACAGCAACTACACTGAAGAAATCAGAAGACGAATAGGGAAAGAAGCTGGAACAAGGGCATTCCTGAAACACATATGGAACAGTAAGAAGCTAACAATCCGGAATAAGCTCAAAATCCTCAAAACGTGTGTCTCCAGTATACTATTATACGCGTCAGAAACATGGATCCTTAAGGAAATCGACAAGAAAAGGTTACCGAAGGATACTAAGAATAAAGATATAAGAAAGAAAATACAAAAAGAATAAACCATAGTAGATATGATCAAGAAAAGAAAGCTAAGGCTATTTGGACATATATGCAGAATGAACGATAATAGACCAATAAAACATACAATATTTGCAAAAATATACGGAAAGCTCCGAAGAAGCCGTCTATGTAGAGAATGGCTGGACGATATCAAAGACTAATGTGGACATAGTGGACTGGACCTGTTCTACTTGGCACAAAACCGACACATATGGAAGAAACTAATCCGTACATTGGTTGGACTCAACGGGCGTTAAGCCTACGGAACATCATCAATCCTCAAAATGAGTAAGGCCAAATAAATTCACTTTTCTATGAATGGGAAACACATTAAAGTTTGCTTTTTACAAAAAAATGATCTAAAAAGAGTATTGAAGTGTACAGAGGTAGAAATTTGCATCCAGTCTCCTTGGCCCGCTCTTCCACCGATTATGATCGATAGATCAGGATAACGTCACAGACTGTAACTGGCATGCTAGAGTAATATTACAGATCTTCACATACAGGCTCTCGAAACCATCATAGGGATAAGAAATATCGTCTAGAGATCATCAGATATTGTGACAAACAGCTTCAGAATACTATCAGAGATCATGTATAACTCTAATCTAGTTAGGAGATTTATAGAGTATAGCTTTGTTGGAGTTCCGTGCTCTAAAGTAAGGAATAATGCGAAAGGATATCAAGCTATACATAAAAAAACGCATTTTTAGGGAATTAGCAATAATGGATACATTGTGTTTGATATTTTTATCTCGCAGGAATTGAGCGACATAGCTTTCTATACTTCTCTAGATGTCTTTTCATGCGAGAACGTTATGCGTTCCCCTTCTCAGGAATGGTGAATGTACCTAGCATTCATCTTTGCTGGAAACAGGAAACACCAAATACTCTCGTATAAAAAGATAAGAAGAAAGTTTACTAACATCTCTATTCTCTATTTTAGATTAAAATAATGTTAAATAGAACAACGAGATTTAAAAAAAACATCATTTTTATCTAAAATATTACTTATAAACTTCTCTATGCGTTGGTATATCAACTTCAACCCAATCCAAAAACCATCCTGCACCAGGACGTTGTCCATTATGTCCAATAACAATATGTCCAATCTATTTTAATATAAAATTATGATTTTTACATAAAAAAACAAATTCGAAAAACATACTTTTCCAATGTCATCAGATTCAAATGTAAATTGATCAAGTGAATCCCGTTCAAACATATTTGATGTACTACTAGATTTACTTAATAGAATTCTATCTGTTGCAAATCTTTCACCAAATAATTGTAAATAAACATCAGCATCAGTACCAGCTTGAAAAACATCACCAGTTTTGATTTTTATATTATATTTTAATTTATTTGAATGTTGTATTCCTGGTTCTATACTCAATTTACGAACTATTTCTCCATCATCTTCATTAACAGCAAACCATCTATATATTTATTTATTTTATTAAATAATTCAAAGTTTTTTACAAACCTATTGAAAATAAATGTAACTGGTTGAGAAAGTTCATCAAGTGGTCGAATAACAACTTTATCTAAAAACCATCCAGCACCCATTCCTATTATTAATAATTAAAAAAATTTATTTATTTATTTATTTAATTATAAAACAAACTTGTTCCATCATGACCAATTTGAATTTTTTTTATTTGTTTTAATGAAACAGCTTCAATAATAAAATTATCAACCTAAAAAAAGTAATATTAAATAAATATATAATAATTGAAAACTAAACTTGATTTCTTTCAAATTTATCTTTATTTTTTAATGAATATTCTAATGGACGTCCTAAAATAGAATACATAATTAAATATTTCATAAAAAGACTTTTTAAAATCTAAATCTAACTTCCAGTATCTCCACATTCTCCATAAATTTTAATAAAAACATTTGCATCAGTTCCAGCACTAGGTTTATTTCCAGTATAAACATCAACCATATATTTAACAATAGATAATGGTCTTAATATTCCTGGTCCTTGTGCTGCTAACTCTCTTATTATTTGTTTATCATCTTCAGTTGTTGATAACCATTTTCCACAATGAAATATATATTGTTTATTTGTTTGAACATTTTGCATTTCAATCTAAACAAATTTTATAGTAAAAAAGAAAAACTAAATTTTTTAATGTAATATAATAAAATACTCTATCAAGATGCCATGATGAATAATATCCTTTATTATCATGAGTAACACGTAATTTAAATGGTACTCCAACGTCAGCAAGATCAACTTTAAAATGATCACAATGACCTGATTTTAATGCATCGAAATGTTTTTCTAATTTAATATTTCTTGATTTTCCGTATTCTCCATAAAGTACAAGAGTTACTTGAGCATCTGTATCTGCTCCTTTAACATTACTTGTATAAACCAATATATTCCATGTTACAGCTAAATTAAATAAATAGTTAATATAACGAATGGGGCAGAATAAATGAATCTGTCAGTATTTTCGTTATAACATCCTCAACTCTCACCAAATCACACTATTTTTATTTTTTGAGTAATACGTCCTTTCAAGCTCTACAAAATAGTATTCTTTTTATCAATGTAAATAGTTTCCATCATTTTGGGAAGTACAATACAGTCGACTAGTCCAACTTGCACAACTTTCAAAGACAACTAATTTGCGAATTTTCTTCATCGACGATTTTAATTATTGAATCAATGTAATTTTTAACTTGATTTTGTACCAATCAATTGCATTGACAAGTTCATCTCAAATTGAATGGTGCAAAGAATTCAAATCGGGACTGTTTGGAGGCCAATGGTCTTTGTCAATAAATGATGGAAAATTGTTTCGACATCATTGTTATGCTCATCAAAATGGGTTTTGTCGAATTTTCTCTTATAAATATGAGCTATGAAGATTACGTAATCGATAGCAGAGAAATCAGCTCATTTGATCAAAGGTATGGCAGAGACTGTCACGTTTTTCTGCAGTAAATGAGGTTTTGACCACCTTATAGTGTGATCCATCGTTGAACCGCATAGCCTCAAATGTGCTAACAGAAGTGAGGTTTCTGCTTTGTTCCCCAGGTGAAAGAATTCGCTATAGTAAACGACCTTAAACAATAAAAAACGACGAAAAACTACAGTCGTTTCCATCTCATCTGAAACGATAGCCGTAAGGGCTACCATTTTTCACCGCTATCAAGCCGTATTCCGCCGATAGCTAAGAATCTATTGCCTTTTGTAAAAAAAAAATGTTTTTTTTAGTCTCTATATATATAAAAGGTAACTTATTTTAAATGTAATAGTTATTTTAAGTATAACGATTATTTTTAAAAATTAATTATTTTAAACATAATAATTTGTTTTTTATTTAGATTGGTCCATCACCAATAGAAATGGTAAGTTATTATAGATAAAATAATTTTTATTTTTGTTTAGGCTGGCTCAACACCATTATAAATGGTAAGTTATTTTAAATAAAATAATTATATTTTTGTTTAGAATCGCGACGTTATCGCCAAAAGTGACGATTAGTCGCTGGCGTTTGCCGGTTTTTGATGATATGAGCACCACAGTATAGAATCGTAAATACGATAGTATACCGTGATCGTACATCGTCGGATTTCGTCGTATACATTCATATATGAGCATCGTAATGCACGTCCTGAATAGCTATGATAGAGTCGACGAAATGAAAGCTACTACTACTTGGTGTAAAATGTCAAAAAAACGGCGTGTTTCAGGCATGAAACGGCTGAAAAATGGCAGCGATATGGCTCATGGTTACTCACCGGAAACGATCTGAAGCGGCGCCGTTTCCGTTTCGGCAAAACTACATATACAAATCTGGGTTAACGGATTACGGTGTTAAACGGCATCCGTTCATGGCTGTTTCCTGCACGAATACAGCCGTTTTTTAGACGTTTCATACCTCATACGGTACCGGAAACGGCGCTCAGAATCATCGACCTCGGTCTTTTCAATTATTTCTATCACTGATACCACTCCATTATATACATCGAACCGATTACAACGATTTATACAAAGAAAAAAAAAACAAAATTTTGTATTTTAAATAATAAATCAATAAAAAGAAATTTGACTCATAATGTAGAAGGCAGACATTAAAATATTCGTCTTTTTCTGCAGGGTGTCTTGTCCTGTCCTGTGAACACTTCTGGCACAGATAACATAGTTGACAATTCTTTCATCCAAGATTATCAAGGATGTGACACTCTTGAAACAGACATTAAGCCAAATCATTACTTTCTTTGGAAGCTGTCGTTTCTGCTTAATGCCACCTTTTTGATCGGCATCAGTAGAATTAACAGCCTCCACTCGATCGTTCTAAGTATTATAAACATTATCAATGTCAAAATACTTCTCATCTTCGTTGTAAAGCGATGGTTCGATCACTTTCTTATAGGAACATGGCCTCAGATCGTTTTTTTCAATATTTGCTGGACATTCGAGCCCAATGACAATTTTTCGAGCTACTATTCTGCTCTTTCGGTATAAATGATGGTTTACCTTTTGAATATTCTCCTTCGTTCTGATCAAACGCGAAAAGCCTAGTAGACTTGATAAGGTAATAGGACCAAGTTGACGGATTATATGACATCATCTCTTAATTGTTGTTAAATCATGAAAGTTTTTGTTGAAGTGTTATCATTCCGATACTTTGAAAGTACAATATTTTGAAGATCTTTGCTTATTATATGAAGCCTTAGATGGACCATGAACTTACATAACGAGTAAACAGATTCGTAAAACTTGAAACGAGGAGTTTTCTTTACAAAAAAAGATTAGGTCAATCGAATGAAAATTGAAAAAGATATTGTCAAAATACTGAGAGATCGATTTATTCTGCCTCATCTATTATATAATAAAAAACTATTCTTACCAGGTTGACGAATTTCACGTAATGATACATCTTCATTTAATCTTCGTTCAATACGTTTATCCCCTTCATCTTGAGCTAACCAATTATGACATGGAAATGTTTGTTTAATGCCTGTTGTTAAACATTCCACAACAACCTAAAATAAAAATTCTATTAAATATAAATATTATTTCTAAATTTAAACAAACTTTGTCAAGAAACCATCCAGAAAATCTTCCTGTATTATCATGTCCAATATCTAATGCTGTTAATGGACTAAGATTATTTGTAGTATTAATTTTAAATGTATCAATAGATTTTTGTTCAAATTGTCCATTAGTTAAAAAAATTCTGCCGGATGATGAATGTTGATTATACATAACTATATAAACTTGTGCATCTGTACCAGCATTTCTTTTATCACCTGTATAAATAGTTACATTATATATGATATCTAGAAGAAAAAATAAATAATTGTTTTGTTTTTTTTTTGGATAATAAAAATTTGTTAACCTGTTGTTGATTGTGGTCGTTCGTTATTATAATTAATTGGTTTTCTTGGAGAAGAAGAATGAGATAGTATTATATTATTTTCAGTTTTTGTTATCCATTTATTACATGGAAATTCATAAGTACGATTTTCATTAACATCTTCAATAATAATTCGATCTAAAAGCCAATCTGATGCTAAACCTTTATTATTATGTCCAATTAATATTTTATTTATTTCACCAATTGGTAAACAGTCAATTATGAATTCATCTTTTCTATTAAAAGAAAAAGAAAACGAAAATTTATTTTTAATTAATATTATATATTAATAATATTTACTGTCCAGATTCAAAATTATTTTTTTTATTATCAAGTAAAATTGGATCTGTTTCACCTAAATTTCCATAAAGAGTAATATATACATCAGCATCTGTTCCAGCTCCTCTTTTATCTCCAGTATAAACTATTACTTTATATCGATTATCTATAAATGATAGAATAAATAAATATTTTAAAAAAAAAATTAAATAAATTCTCATACATTTTTTTGTTCCACTTGTTTCTTTTTTTAACATAAATTCACGAGATATTTGTCCATCATCTTCGTCTTTTGCTAACCATTTATTACAAATTGCAATATATTTTGTTCGTGGATCATGAATATCTGTTATAACAATCTAACCAAATAAATATTTATATTTATTTATTTAAATAAAAAGAAAATTAGAGGTATAATACTTGACCGAGAAACCATCCAGCGCTTCGTCCTGTATTATCATGTTCAATACGAATTTTCTGAAGTTCTCCAATATAATTTGTATTAACATGAAATGCATCAACTTTATTACGTTCAAATGGATCTTTATTATTAATTGAATTTTTTAAATTTATTTTATCAGTTCGTTTTCCATTACTTCCAAATAATGTTATATAAACTTGACTATCTGTACCAGCACCAAATTTATCACCTGTATATACACTTATTTCATATGAGGTCACTAAAAATAATATATTTTTTAAATATTTTGAACATTGAATACTCAATTAGGACATTATCATATTTAGTCAATACTCATATTTTCATCTTTAAGTCTGATAAACAAAATCAATAATTTTTATTATATTAAATATAAGAAAGTCAAGTTCAGTTATTTGGAATTTTTTAGGTAAACATCTCTTTTTTGTTGTTGCTATATGTATTGATTATCGTTTATATTAATTGATTAAAAAATTTTCTTACTATTTAATTGATATTTGTACTAAATCAGATTTATTTGTCGACGATGTGTATGATGTTGTGCAAAGAAATTTAGTTTTCTTTGACGAATATATTGTTGTTGAAAGTGAAGATTCAATTTCTTCAATATAAGATTAGATAAAATCCTTCTTCTAAAATTGAATTCATTTTTATATTAAAAATCTCAATCGAATAATCAAACTTTTTATATTGATTTTACCTCATCTTCTGACTAATATATTTGAAATATGAAGTCACTATAGAGTGCTTACAGCAAGTTAGTTCAATTTCAAGGTTTGGTAAATTTAAGGTATTGATAATTTATGTTATAACACTCCAAACATCTAACTTTTCGTGATCTATCGAAACTAATTTCACTAATACTAACTTTATGTAAATAATACAAAAATTTTATTCTCAACAAACATCCTCAAACTGATAATTGTCATACGAACATTTACAGACACTCATGATCTATTCTTTGACCCAAATAAGTGCCACCTTTAAATCATTGTCCTTAATAAACTTTTTACTAGAAACATGAGAATAGATTAAAAATATCAGAAAAACCACAACTAATACTCAATATAACCATATAATACGTCAATGACACCCAACTTCGTTTCGTTACTAAAATATATGTTAACGTCTGTTTGAGCTTTCAAGATATGTCTGTAGGACCTACTGTGCTTTGTCTAATATCATGAACAAGCTAGAAGTAATTTCATATCTTATAATTCGAAATATTTTCTCGTGTTTTAATTCCAAAACATCGAAAAATATCCATCAAGCAGAGGTGTTCATCGCGGCGCTGCCGCTGCCGCTGCCGCGCCGCGGTCGCGGTCGCTGTAGCGGCGCGGCAGCGGCAAATTTTTTTTATAAACTATCGCGTCGCGGCAGTGGCGGGTTTTCAGCCGCGATGGACATCTCTGCCACCAACATCTAATAAAATTGTATTTATACGGGAGGTAACAAAATTATAGACCTTCCTATGTCATAGACAGAAAAATGA
>JAJEKB010021106.1:1082495-1102745 GCA_022393335.1 Macrotrachela quadricornifera | reverse complement strand
TGAATCCAAAAATAAATCTTTTTTTATAAACTTACTTTATAATAAAAATCAATCAATGTTTATCGTTTCTTTTCATAAACTGAATACTAAAATAAGCAATGGCATTTCATTTTTTTTCTTCTTTTCTTTAAGAATAAAATTATAGAAGAGAGAAAAAAAAAACAAAAAAGAAAAGCATACACTCATTCTTTATTAAGAAGAATGCCGAGAGCTCAAGGCATTTTCAATTTGATCAATTCGAAATAGGTATACTGTCTATTTCAATCAACATGTATATATATATATATATATATAAACTGTAAATATTCATTGACAAAAAAACCTATCATCATATATACAAATTCAAATAGTCTCCCAGATAATTATTTAACAAATATGTTTTATATTAAAGCCTTTTCGTCCATTCCTAAAAGCATTTCGAAATTTGGATAAATTGCATAGGAATATATTCTATCTCAAAATCTCTCAGAAATTATATGATTTCGATGATTTTTGAAATTTGTTAGTCATCAAAATTAGATTTTTTTGTAAAAAAAGAACGAAAAATCTTTTTCGTCTTTAGTTTGTTTTTTTAATCGCGCGCTACCCAAATTTTTTTGTACAGGCTCTTTCAATGTATTTAGTTTTCTTTTTTTTTTGTTCTTCAACGCACACGTTTATATGCACTGCCTAACAGAGTCATTTTTTTTGAATTAACCTTGATTTTTATTGTATATCCAAACGCTTATATAAATAGATCATCATTTTTAGGGTTTTTTTTTGCAGTCATGAAACTTGTCAGACCTCTTCTCCAATTAAATAGGAATTATTTTTAAAAAAAAGACGCTGATAGACACTGTATTTTAAGATGATCTTGAAGAACAATAAAAAAAAGTTTGAATGTATTATGAAACTGGAAAGACAAAATGGGGGTTGTTATATGAACTATTTTTGATTGTTCTTAGGTTCATGTCTCTGCCAAACATCATCATATCGACCTGAAGATTTTACTATGGTCCTCCGTTGCATTGCCAATATATCCTGAAAATTTCATGTGATTTCAATATACATAATCCGGATATCAATTTTTGAAGAGTAAAGTCTGAATCTTATTCCCTTGAACAATATTAATTGGACATTGTCGAGAATTTTATACTATTAGTCATTTATTATTAAATCTTAAATATAAAGGCTACCATTTAAGTGATTAGTATAATAAATGAAATAATCAGTGCTTAAATTATAGGTTCCTCATCCCTTCCATTCCTCTTGTAGACTAGAAGGTCACTCCTGAAATCGTTACTAGTTGCATTTTATGAGCTTGAAATTAATGAGGAACCCATATTGTAACGAATTGTGAGAGTGACTGTCTATGACTTTCGGCATAATGGTGCCTTGTATTATCTATATAGTCACAATTCTTCCGTTTCTTATATTATATATGTCTTATATAGAAAAAATAGTGGTCGCACATAACAAACTAGAGAGAGGCTAATGATCGGCAAAGAGATCATGATACAAAAGGCAGTGAACGCAGAATAAGTGAAGCATAATAGTTATTCGACGTTACATATATGATCTTAAATGAAAAGCTATCTCAATGCGCCCAAAAATGGTAATATGCTCCGCATAAAACGGCGACATAGAGCTGTATCAATTACATCCTGTCGGGCGCCGCTGATAGTGGCTCCACTTTCAGTTTCACTTTATTGAGTTGGAATTTCATGGATTTCAAACCCATGAAATCCAGTATGTGTTGATTTTGAGAGTGACCTTCTACTCTATGAAAGGAAAGAAAAAAGGGCGGGGGATTGATAATTTAAGTATTGATCATTCAATATTTATACTTATCATTTGTCTTAATGATCACTTCATCTATTTTACTGAGCAAATATTTTATTGCCAAATATAAATAGAAGCTTCGTTTTCTTTTATAATCATAAAACTAATTTATTTTATTAAGACTTATATGAATATGAGATATTTTATAGATGTATAAACTAGTACTAATTAGAAATTTCTATTTGTCATTGTCAAAGTTAAATGTCAGTTGGTGTAAAAACGAATATGTCGATAAAGGCGATAAATAGATGTCTCTGATTGTCATTAATCAAGAACAAGTTAATTAGAATATATTTTCATCTAATACAACACACGATGAAATTGTTATTCTATTAATCTTTTATTTGTTGATCTTTGATAAAAATTTTCAATAATCGAATGTATTCATACTGAATATGTTCAAATTGAGATATACACACACTAACCCAGGTGAAAGAATACGCCGTCGTAAACGGCCTTAAACAGTAAAAAACGACGAAAAATTACAGTCGCTTCCTTTAGTCGTTCCCGTCTCATCTGAAACGACAGCTGTAAGAGTTACCGTTTTTCACCGTTATCAAGTCGTATTCTACCGATAGATTAGAATCTATTGCCTTTTGTTAAAAAAATGTTTTTTTGGTCTATATATATATATATATATATGAACGGTAACTTATTTTAAATGTAATGATTTGGTTTTTATTTAGACTAGTCCAATACCAATATAAATGGAAAGTTATCTTAAATAAAATAATTATATTTTTACTTAGAATTGCAATATTATCCCCAAAATTGACGATTAGTCGCCGACGTTTGCCCGATTTTGATGGTATGGGCAACACAGTACAGAATTGTAAATGCGATAGTATACTGTGATCGTACATCGTCGAATTTCGTCGTATACGATCACATATGAGCATCATAATGCTCGTCTTGAATAGTTATGATAGAGTCGACGAAATGAAAGCTACTACTACTTGGTGTAAAAGTTTTAAAAAAAACGACGCGTTTTAAGCATGAAATGGCTGAAAAACGGTATCGAAACGGTTCATGGTTATTCATCGGAAACGACCTGAAACGGCGCCGTTTCCGTTTCGGCAAAACTACGTATACAAATCTGGGTTAACGGATTACGGTGTTAAACGGCGAAAAATGGCATCCGTTCATGGTCGTTTCCTGCATGAATTTAGCTGTTTTTTAGTCGTTTCGTGCCTTATACGGCGCTCGGAATCATCGGCCTGGGTTAAGATAAAATGTGTCGCACTTTGCAACACAATGTACGACACATTCTGAAAGCATGGTTCAAATCTGCCATATGGCAAATTTTGAATTTTCTTCTCAAAAGCATGTGATTTATAGATTTTTCAATTTTATTATTGCCACATTGAAAATTCAAAGAGGTCAGATTGTAGAATCTTTCCATTCTTGAAGTGATCCGATTTCCATCAGACCACTTAATGGTAATTCTCTCTCGATCATTGGTCGAGAATGACGCATTTTCAACAAATAAATAATCGAGAAATAACTATAAAAAAATAACTAAGACGAAAATATACAAGTTTTGTACGTTCAATCACATTGTTTATATATAGCCGTATGTTTGAAACAATAAGGCGAATGAACAGTCAGCGTATAGAACGAAAGAAATATATATACGACACATTTTCTCCATTGAGATTGCGACACTATAATCTACGACACATTTATTTTTAGTGTGCAAGCAACGCTCGTTCGAAGATTCACTTAGCTCTTTCTCGTAGAAATGGTGTTTTGGACCTATCAGTAAACTATTTATTTTGATTGATTAATAATTAATTAAGAAAAACTAATCTCAGGTTCGGATTCTCCACCCTTGATTACTGTTTGATCAAGTTTTATGGAAGATAATATCTTTTATTTACACTTTATTCTTGGGCCAATCAGTAAAGTACGAACATACAAACAAACAAACAATTTATTTTTGCAATACTCGTCTCTATGAGAAAGAGAATATTTTATATAGAGATATTTGAGATCAATGTTTGAAAATCCAATTCAAATCATTATCTTATTTCTTATCAATATTGATAACATGAGAAAGAAGTTTTTTTTTGGTTTAACAGTATATAAATATTTTATTTTAATGGAAATTAGTCTCGATTGCTTATATACATATGTTCAAATTTGACGAGGAACGCTTTGAATGCAAAGAAACGCCAGCTTAATGAATACCTCACCAAAAATTAATTATCTCTTGTTGAAATTAGTGATTAATGTATAATTTATTAACTGAAAAACGTGTCTATTGTATTTATGAATTTCCCTGTAGACAATCGTTTTTATTTTTATGTGAAATATTTTTATTATTTTTTTCTCCAAATAATGAATTAAATAAACATTATATCTCCTGTATAAATAAAGATGCATAATTTAGATTTAGAATTAAACTGTTCACATCTATTTTATATATATTGTATGAATCATCATATCGTTTCATCTTTATTATAAGGATAAATTTTTAAGGTATTCAAGCGATTTTCATTGAAAATTTTGTAGACTTAAATAAAGTATGTCTACCCTAAGTTTCTTGAAGAAGAACAATATACATATTTCTAATTTCATTCAACTATTATAATAAATAATAACTTACATTATTTATCCAATAAGTATGTCAGCTTTTTTGCTTAAATTAATTAATATTTGTAGAATATGTTCATTCACAATCGTCGAGTATTGTCACTGTATCCATTGACAATGCTTTCGGAAGTGGTAGAATATTAGTTGACAATTTTTATCGAATGAATGAATATGTTTCAGGAATTAATTCTCGTGTATTTTCTTCTCTTTTCTTATTTTCCTTTTCAATCATTTTTCTCGCTCACATAATTAAGAGCATTACTAAATAAAAAAATTCTGTGGAAATATTTCTATTTATATCACATATATTTCTTTCTTTAGATTATATTCATTTTTTTTTATAGATTATTTTTATCGGTAAGTTTCGAACGAAACAATAAATACTAAATTAAGACGAATTACGCTTACCTGAGAACTCGCTCAGCTCTTTCTCGTAGAAATGATGTTTTTAATCTACCACTAAACTATTTATTTGGATTAATTAATTAAAACTAGCCTTTTATTTGAATTCCTAACCCCGATCACCCTTTCGTCAAACTCTGCGAAAAACATTAATCATTAACGATTGGTTAATAATTAATTAATAATTAGCTAGTAATTAGTTAAAGCTAACTCCAGATTAGAAATTCCCCTCTCTCGATTATCTATTGGTGAAATTTTATGAAAAATAATCCCTTTTATTTATACCGTATTCTTGAACCAATCAGTAAAGTGTGGACATATAAACAAGCAAATAATTTATTCTTGCTAGATTCTTCTCTATGGGAAGGAGAACAAACCATGCGAACTTTTATCGATAATATTATAGATACTACTCATATGAACACTATAGAAGATGATCAATGGTATTTTTAGGTTATCTAAAGCTTCGTTATAAGCATGTATCTCTACAACTAGAGTAATAATAGTTTTACAAAATTTGCAGTCAAATAGATTCTAGCTTATATGAATATGCGGGGTTCTTCAATTTAGCTCGAAAAGAGCTGCGTTGATAAAGTTTTGATCGTAAAACAAGTTTCGATTAGTTCATCTGATCATAAAATGTAATTGAGAGTCGAAAACATCGATAGACTAATTCTAAGTCAATTTTGATCAAAAGAATTTTCATAAAACATCTTGGAAAACTGTTCGCATAGTCATGACAAAGATTTCTCATGAATCTACAATGATAATTCTAATGATCATAAACTGTTGTATACAATATCTTTATCATTGTATCTACATGTGTATTAACCAAATCATCGCTGTCATGTTTACATTTCCTATACCAACTAATCGTTCGATTCAATTTGAAATCTATTGGTCTCTCAGTGAGAAATTTGGCAATAGGTCTATTTTCATAATGCCTCGAAATAGAATGACAGATGCCCAAGTTAATGAAATTCCGTCATAGTATTTAATTGTTTGTTCTCTTTTACAAGTGACGTTTAATCATATTCAATAAATGCATTTAAAGAGATTTATACACTAATTCCGAACATCTGTATACAAATTGTCCAATAATATTTATCTAACGTTCAGTGTGTGCCTTTACCTATTTTCTCCTGATCTGAAAAATAACCACTTTTATTTAATATGTACGTGTCACTCATTTTTATACTGGTTTTGAAAGTGATTATCTTTTGAATTTAGATCAAGAAACATTCATATATTTTGTCCGCATAGAAAATATTTTAGTTAACATGCGCTAAGACATGTGTTTCGCCTAATGTACGTTCAACGCATTAGTCAAAAGAGTATTTTTTTCATATGAATAATATTTTTCAAAGACATTCTTGACTGTTACCAGCGCATTTATTTCATATGGCCCTCCCTTCAGCCAAGAGAATAATTACCCAATCTATAGTGAATTCATTTTTGTGAAATAAATCATCAGATAAAAAATATAAATGAAACGTCGAAACGGTCCTACTTTGTTCATTTATAGAGACTTTCCATTGAATAACTCATTTGGCTCACGGAGATGATTTAATAAAGTCCGTATATATGACTATCAATGTTCCGTATTAGTACTGTATACGATTTCATGTATTACTTTTGCATATCTGTCTCTTCTCTCTGTAATAGAAAAGATACGTTTTTATTGTCTTTCAAAATAAATAACAAATATAATATATAATTTAATATTGCAATTGTCATTGAGATAAATCGAAATAAAGAGAAATCTAATATGTCCTTTCAAAATAAAGTCTACATTTTGTGGTTATGATTGACATTAATCAGAATAAAAAGAAATTCAATATATTCTTTCAAAATAATACTTATAATTACGGTCCTTCTTAGCATACATCGAAATAAATAATACTTATTACTACAGAATTATGTGAAAACCATTTGTGAATATTAGACACTAGAGTTGTATGACGGAAATGCTTTTTATCTAGAAAATTATTAGTAAGATAATCGTTTTAGCAATTACTGGGTGTCAGAAAACTTGTGGGACACTTTGAAAAATCTCTACTTCCTATTCATGTATCGAGATAATTGGTCTATTTTATACAATTTAAGTAGACACGAGCACGCTCTATCACACCAAAAGTGTGATATTTTTAATTATTGTTTCTTTGATTTTGACCTGGTTAAAAGTCACGATCTCTGAGATGTAGTTATTTCCTACCATCAAAATAGAAAAAAAGCTTCAAAAATTGCAAAATTATGGGCTAATAAAGTTCATCGAAGTACAATTGATCGATGGCTAACTCGATACAAACAAACTGGTTCAATCAATATTAAATCAAAATTAAGCAGATCCAGAATTAGTCATTTAAAAGAACGCATTTATCTTGTGAAAGAAAGACTTGATTGCGACAGTTCTCGAAAAAGTTCATGGATGATGGCCAAAGATTTCAAAAGTAATCATTAGACGATCAAGTAAATACTTAATATTGATTTAAATAAAAAATGCTAAGGAAAAATTAATGTTCAGTATTGAAAAGAAGATCAAAAACCAACGAGGAAAACATATTGTCAATGGATTAGGAAGAATAATGCTCACCGATGGAAACGTTTTCACCAAGAATGGTTATTTCAATCCAAAAAATGACGCTTTATGAGTTGATCATCGATTCGATGTCAGTGAACATAGTGAACTTCATTTAATGGAAAAATATCCAGTATATAGCATGGTTACATTGGGCGTAACATGGTATAGACTCACATGCGCATATACTTTTTTCTTAAAGGTGACTGACTGAATCGTTAAACCTATCGCGATTAATTGTTGCCATTTTATACGAACCCAGGACGAAGTAGAGCCGTCAGATTCTGTCGGATCGTTTTAAAACCGGCAGGAACCTATCGGAAGTCAATAAGAATCCAGTGGCCCGGATTCCGATTAAAATTCCGAGTGGATACAACTAAGTTCTGACTAGATTCCGTCGTTTTTCGTCGGGTTCCGACAAAATTCGTATCGGAATCCGGGCCACGGGAGTTTTTGACCTGGGAAGGAAGATGATCAGCTATTTGAGCACAGAAATTGGGGCTTTCAATAGGAAAATGCTAGGTCCCATACGCATAGTAAAGTTCAAGAATGGTACAAAAAGAACTCCAAATTCTTCTCATCTGAGCTTAACCCATTCGTAACGCGTGTCCCATATATGGGACAGCAAGGTTTTTCATTATATATGCTCGTATTAATATGAGTCTATATATAGAATTTGACACAAGCATTTCAGAATTTCTATCTATCATAAGAATAGAAAAACTAATAGTGATGATGATTTTACAGTAAGTATTCATGTTTAAATACAAAGCTTTTAAACACTTCGTTTAGTCTATCTAAAAAATTGAAAACAGTAAGTTGTTAAATCTGTACGACTTGCATTTGTGCATTTTGTTTCTTGTTCTGCCATGCAACAGTGTCATAATATGGTAGGCTCACAGACGTATTAAATTCACATTTTCTTCTATTCTGCTTATACGCATAATATTGCATAAGTCGTTTTCTCCTTCTTGTATGTTCGAATGGCGTCATTTTTCTCTGTCGCTCTGTGGTTCGTATTGGTGATGCATGATGTATGTTGACATAATGAGTCAGTGCATATTTCATATAAACTATAGTTTCAAGATAATAATTGGTCAGCACAGTGCACTGCATCATATACATCTGATTATTATTTTGCATCTATAATTCATATTCTTTCCTATAGGATGGCCTCTCGTCGATAGTTATCGAAGCATGAAGAATCAAAAATTCGAACTACTACCGATTCTAAAAGCGACAGTAAGTTGTAGATAGATCTCGATTTTGATGAGACCGATGACTCTGAATCGATGGATACTGATGAGTCTTTGCACAAGAACTCTTCTCAAACTAATCGTTTTATTACAAGGCATGTTCTATCTCCTGCAAACAAAGAATGGATTCAGGGCAATTCTTCAATATCCCTAAATTCCTGCGACTCTTCGCAATCAGGAATAAATCGACGTTTATTATTGAATAAACTCAAAATCTAATAGAAAAACTTGTAGGGCAAATACACATCTACCAATCGCAAAATTTTCAATCATTATCTTCTGGCACGACTTTCTGAGAAAATGCTAGCGTTAGCGAACTGTATATCTTCCTGGCAATGACAATACTTATGTTTCAACTAAAGAAATACAGGATAAAAGAATATTGGTCTATTAATCCGCTAATAGAGACAGACACATTTTGTTGTTACGATTTCTTCATTTCGCTGACAACGAGAAAATCTCTGTTAGTCACCGATTGTCAAAGTTGGCAGTTACTCCTGAATGATATGAAACAGAAATTTAGTAACGTCATGTATCCATATCAATATTTAGTGATCGATGAAAGCCTAACACTTTGGAAAAGGTCGATTTTACTTCAACCAATATATTCCGTCTAAGCGAAACCGCTTTCGCATCAAACTTTACATGCTAAGTGACTACCAATGCAGGTTTCATCCTAGATTTTTTTTAGCGTATACTGGATCATCAACATCTATAGTCCGTGATGAAATTGATCGAAAAATATCTTCATAGAGGTCATAACTTATATGTTGATAACTGGTACTCCAGTCCTGTACTGCTTGAAATATTACACCTGAAAAAAACAAGTGCTTGTGGAGTTGTGACAGTAAATCGCCGTGGCTTATCGAATTTCCAAGTCCTCGAAGTTAACTAGAATGAATAGGTTCCTTTCCATACCGACATATTCCTGGCTTCCAAATGGAAGAACAATACAGAGGTCGAAATGGAAATGATGTTTTGCTCCCCGCCCCGTCTTAAATTCATAGAATACTTTTAATTCAAAAATATAACTTATTTAATTGTATATCAGGAACTTATTGATGAAAAATTTTAAAAAAATATAATGATTATTGACAAAAATGTATTTATTCGGAATTTTACTATCTTAAATAATATTAGAAGAAAAGAAAACATATAAAGACACAAACGACATCACTCTTACGAAGGCACAAATGGGGTGAAAAGCAGATAGAGAAAAGATATTCATATTGATATCAATCTATAAAATAACAGACAGCAACAACATTAATGGAACATAGGTGGACGAGTGTATAAACAAACAGATGAACCAAAGGCAAAAGAAGTGCACTAAATCACATCGAAAGAGAGACTATAAATATGGATAAATGTACAGTAGAAGAAGGAAGATATAAAAACCGAACATTCTAAATGCCTATCGCTTTTTTATAGATGAAAAACTTTTGAAACTGAATTTCTGACCAAAATACATGTAATACGATGCGATCTAGCTGAAATCGAACAATAAACGCTACAAATAAAGAAGACATTATTAAATGAATGACAGGCGTCAACCCCATGATAAATACAGTGATTTCAGAAGAAATAGAATGAATAAAAATTAAGAAATGTTAAATACATGAGTCAACACTTAAGACAATCAAACATAACACGATGAGCAAATGGGTGCTCAGCAATTTATTTGTTTAAACAATATATATGTTGTATGGAAGTTATAATTTCGACAAAATAGAACGTCAAAGTTATTTTCAAACTAGTCGAGAATAAACTACTTAGGACAATCCAAAACTAGTGAGGGAGGTACTTTTTTTCCTTAAGCGGGGGTATAAAAAAATGAATTTTTTTACCAATAGATCGAGCGTGTTTTGTTCTATTTTTCTATGCTATTTGATCACTACTAAACTGTTATCATAATAATAAAATTTTGATAAGACCTGTTTCTGCCGCATATGTGCTGGTAACATGAATGCTCGTGTGTATTTTTGAAATAACTTTTGATAGAAATAAGATAGAGAACTACGGTTTTCGCCGCTGGAAAGAGGAAATGAAGACGCATCGAACCCTATGTAATCAAGTTTTCTAACATGACTTCTGACGGTATTTCCATTCAAGTTTCTAACCGTCAAAAAAACGCTTATTTTAGAAAAAAAGGAAAAAGCAAAAACTTTGATAGAATATTGTAATAGAGGTTTGTCTAGAATAGGTATTATCCATAAATAATTGAATTTAAGCAGGTGATTCTTTCATAATCGGTAGATCTTCGATTAGCGGTTAGAATGTAAACACGATTATTGAAAATTCACTGTAAACAACTCATGGAATAGATCTCCTCTTTAAAAGGTGAGATAAAACCTTACAAAAAGCAGATTAAAAAAATTAATAATAAACCGCTCGATGCTACTTCATCTCCTCTTTCGAACGGCGAAAACCGTAGTTCTCTATCTTGTATCTATCAAAAGTTATTCCAAAAATACTCACAAGCATTCATATTCATGGTACCAGCGTATATGCGATAAAAACAGATTTTATCGAAATTTTATTATTATGATAACAGTTTAATAGTGATCAAATGGCATAGAAAAATAGAATGGAGCACGCTCTATCTATTGGTAAAAAAAGAAACGCTTTTAGACCTCTGCTTGAGGAAATAAGGTAGCTCCCTCACTACTTTTGGATTGCCCTAAGTAATAAGGACCATCTGGACATGACTGCGCATCCATCAATAAATAATTTTATTTGTCTTTCCGTGATATTATCATTTTTTTTTATTTCATTCACCGTATCTCGTATAACACGATGACCAATAGACAGATGATTTTCATGTATCACTTCAAAAATTCATCAAATGGAACGTAATACTTGATAAGATAATTTTCTGAGGTTTTCATTTTTTTTTACTAAATTCATTTGAGAACCAAAATTGATCACATCGTAGATTTTTAGTAGTGGTAATTCTTGTTCGCTTCTATCAGAAAATCGCTTCAGTTTCGCACCCAAAATTAATTCAATACTCTATTGATAACGTTCTGATGTGAATGAAGGATTGTTCGATAAATCGTTCTTGAGTTTTAGAAGTTCTTCGTTACATTGTATTTTCCATTGCGTATTATCGCTTGCACTTACCATCCTAGATGACGATGTCGATGTAGCCATGTTATTATTCCAGTATTAGTGATGAATCGTCAGTAAATAGAAAGTACATGCTTGTTTCATGAAAAACTACAGGCTTTATATACTATAACGGATCATGCATCTTCGGGAAAAGTCCAGATATATGTGATCTGTTGAAATAAAAAACCAACAAGGCAGAACGATAAGAAAATGGATCTGTAAAGATTAAAATCAGCTAATATATTGTTTCAGTATTTTACGAAAATTTCTATGTTCCATTTTGTCGAAGTTATAACTTCGCCAAACAGGTTAACTTCGATACGACATATACATATATAATCAATACAAATAAATATTTGCCGGTTTTGACTTTTCGTCTATTCTATGTTTGAAACTTTTGTGAAGATATAGTTTTCTAGCACAAAGATATCTATCTAACGTATTTATATTGATAAGAACGACTTTACATCGTTTACACAAGCACTTTTAGAATGAAATTCTATGACAGAGAAATGCGTCGGTGATAAAACTTGTGCCGTGCCACGCCAAAAACCATTGCCGCCTCGATTCTCCGCCCCATTTCGACCTCTACTACTTTAGTCAAATTGGAGTGTGTATGTATTTTGTTTCTCGAAATGTTGTTTCAATAAACCATGGCAACCTTTAGAAAATTCGTATCATCAGAAAAATATCAGATTTTTAACAAGGTCTTCAGTATTTTGCTTCTCCTGCCATGTGAAAATGCGGTTTTTCAAGGTAAAAGACATATATTAGATTCTAGTTGCCACAGAAACAATTTCAGCCCAATAAAATGAAATATCCATTTTTTGTAGGAGGGAAAACGTTTAGTCGTTTTTGGTCTTTGCGATCTCTGAAACTTCCGGAAGAAGGTTTGTAAAAGTTTTGAGTCTATGATAACTTTTGTTCTACTCGTTGAGATCTATCTGCTCTGAGAGTTTCAGGAATTTTCGCGTAGTCATTTCTTAGAAACCTCGAAAAGGGAAAGAGGTCCTCTCAAGTTGCATTGAATCAAATAGATAAAATAGATTTTCAAGGGTAAATCTAATCGAAAACAATTTCATTGTGTATATGGTCAGTTAGAAAACTTTCATTTGACGTGTTTTATATGAATATAATAAAGATAAGACATTTAAATTTCATATATTATCCTTGAAGAAGAGTACGCTAAAAATAACTTTAAAAAACTATTTATTATTTAAAGTTTTTATTGTTGAAGTAGAATAACGACATAGTCTAAATTAACTTGTTTTGCTATATCTAGCGGAGTATATCCCCAACGATCTTTGTTATTAATTCCTTTATATTTTAAATGAATAAGAAGTTGAATAACATTAATCTGTCCATATGCTGCAGCTATATGCATTGGTGTTCTTCCATCATAATCAGCATATAATTCATCTTTAATAAAATATCCTCGATTATAAAGTGTATCAATTCTTTGTGCATTTCCGGATGCAGACAATGTTAAAAAAAGAAATATTTTTTTCCATTTATTTAAAATAAAAATAATTTGATCATTTTGATTAGAATCATCTCGTTCATATTCAGTAGATGATAAACGTTCTTTTGCATAATTAATAATATGATCATGTTGATAAATAAATGCATAATCTAAAGTTGATAAATTCCATCGATCTTCTCGATAAATAGTATCTTGAAAATATGATTGAGGAAAATTATTATATAAATATTCAATTATATTCAATTGTCCATGAATTGCAGCTAAATGTGATAAACAACGTTTATCATAATCAATACAATCAAATACATTTATATTTGGATGTTGATTAATAAAATTTGATAACTTATCTATAGTACTAATAGAAAGAAGATAAGGTAAAAGATTTTCTTCTAAATTTTTTGATAAAATATTATTTTCATTATAAAAATTAATTTGTTCATTTGAATCTGTTTTAATAAATGTTTTATTAATTTTTTTTTCTAATAAATAATTTGCAATATCAGATTTAGGTAATTTTAATGCATAATCATATGGTGTTTGATTAAAATTATCTTTTATATTTAAACGAATATTTGTTTGTTCAATTAAATAGCGAATAATAGAAAAATTGTTTGTATTAACAGCTATATGTAATGAATATCTTCCATCATAATCAGTTTCATTTGGATTAAAACCAAATTTAATTAAATATTTTATTCCTTGAATATTATTTTCATAAATAAATGCATTTAAATAAAAAGCTAATTCTTTTGTTTTTGTTAATGGAAATATTCCTCCATGTAAATAAAGATAATTAACTAAATTAAAATTTCCATTTATAAATCCATCAAATAATGGTGTTGAACCAAAATTATCAATTAAATTTATATTTATTTTAACTTTTTCAATAAGCCATTCAGTTATATTCATATAACCTTGAGATGCACTTATATGAATAGGTGTTCGATTATTAAAATCATTCCAAATAATATGATTTACTTTTTTAAATAATATTTTCATTTTTTTAAGATCATTTTTAAATGCATATGTACACATTAATATTGGTACAAATTCTTTTTCAATTTTTGATAATTCATCATATGTTATATCTTCATATGGAGATGATGATAATAAATTAAATAAATTAAGATATTTAAATTCATTTTGAATATATTTTGAAAGACGATATCTATAATAATGATCTTCAGGTATATTACAATCTGCTAATTTAACTCGAATTATATTTTTTGTTGGAGCAATTAAACAAAATATCCAACATACTAATGTAAATGGAAATGTAAATGTTGGCATACCAAATGGAGATAATAATGATGATACTGTTGATTGAATAATTACTGTTATTATTGATCCATAAAATATTACTAACCAGATTTTATATCCATATAAAACTAAAAACATTCCACCTAATACTTGACATGTTAACGCTGAATTATATCCCCATAATCCATGATAAATATCATTTTCCGATATTCTTAATAAATAAGCTGCAGTTAATTGACCTGTTATAGCTCCAAATAAAGCAAAAAATGCAAGTATTCTTGAACAAATTCCAATACCAAAAAGAATAATAATACCTGTATATGGATTATCAATAAAAAAAACTTGTGAAATACTTGTAAAAAAACCAATAAAATGATTTTGAATTGAATAATAAGGAAAAGTTATATTTGAGATTTGAGATTTATTCATTATTGTTGTTAATAATGTTGGTTGTAAAATATTTCCATTTATATAAAAATATTCATATTTAAGTGCTCCAAGAAGTATTATCCAACTTGATATTTGAAAACTATATGTAAATGATGGAATACTAAAATGAATAAAAATGATTTTTGATATTGCTTCATAAAATATTGTTGAAAATATACACATTATTATAATAAATGGAATTATTTCAAATGATTTTGAAAAACTAAAATAAGAAATAGCCATTGCTGTTAAACATCCATTAAAACCATATAAACCTGATCGAATTAAATTATAATTAAAAGATAATAAATGAGCTGTTAGTGTTGATATTGTTGTTCCAATAATACCATAAATTGTTAATTGAATATTACCAATAAATAATCCAATTATTATTATTAAACCAGATAATGGATTATTTGCAAACATAACTTGACCTATACCACGAAGTATTGAATCAATTAATATTAAAAGATATTTTAAATATTGAAAATTTTTAAGAAATTTTTCATCTTGATACAATTTTTCAATATCAGACATTGAACCAATAAATGAATTCCATCTTAGTTTTATTTTCTTTGTTTTAGTTATATTAATATCAGTTTTATTTTTATTAATTATATTTTCTTCATATAAAGGCCAAAGTTTTTTATTTTCATTTAAAATTGTATTTGAATTTATCACTAAAAATGACAAGTTTTGACTTTTGTATCTTTAAATGTTTTATAAAAAAATTTATTTACTTGGATCTCTTTCATTTGAAAATTCTTTGTCAGACAACATTTATCTATTCATATAAAAACATATATATTTATTTAGAATTATTCAATTTATAAGGGTAACGCCCTCTTATTATAAAAATGAAAAAGAATATTTTCTCTTTTGTTAACCCTTTACGTCCGGATGTTGCCATATGGCAACATTGACCTAATATTTTGTGCAAAAACGACGTATAGCGATGGTTTATCATTTTTTTAACAATTCGATAATTATGCCCACACATTTCAGCACATATTCATGCGTTCAGAAGAGAAGAAAAACATTCACAGTGGAAATGACTGAGGGTCTACGCGATGCCCCAAAAAAGTATATAAATCGTAAAAACGATTTTTTGATGCAACTGAACATTCAGTGGTGAAGGCAATTAGTGGTTAATTTTCCTCCATAGAGCTACTATGTATTGCCTCATCAGCTACTATTATTGTATAAATTTGAACAATAAAAAATATGGATATTGCCATTTGGCAACACCCAGCCGTAAGGGAACAAAAAATTTTAAAATTTGTATTTTATCTTCGATTGTCAAAATAACGTTGTTACGTGGTGGCATTCCATTACGCATCATTTCTTTCTTTCTGTTATTGTTTTGACGTCACCATCTATATGTATTTTATCCATATCTTCTTACTTTCTGTCGTCACGCACGAGTGTAGCAGTGGATAATAACATTTTAAATTCTTCAGTTGTTCTTGATTAACGTTTGTTTTGTCTTTGATAATGCCAAACACAAGAAGTTCTAAAGGACATATTGTTGTACCAAATGGACTTAGTGAAGAAGAAGGATACTCATCGGAGTCAGAAGATGAAATGAGTACAAAGAGCTGTACCAAATCCTGTATCACCAACAAACGTTCGGTTTGATAAATATGACCATTGGTCTGTACAGATAGAAAAAGGGTGGTGTCGAAATTCAGGCTGTACCGGCTACACAAAAATATCATGTTCAAAATATGAATTACGTCTATGCTTGAATGAGAAAAATAATTGTTTCAGGGACTATCATAATGAATGAACTCTCTCTTGAAAATAATTTTTAATCTTTTCTATTGCTAGATTTTTCAAGTTTGTCTTGTCTCTCTCTATAATTATCTTATATTCTTATGTTGACTTGATCAGTAAATAGAAAAAGCTACAAAATGCTATATTTTGACAGAAAAAAACAAAAATCCAATCATGCAAAATTTTGACTCATAGCGGCCGGGTGTTGCCAAATGGCAACATCGGGTTTTTCGGCACCGAAATCCTTTTTTGTTTAAAAAAACGCATTTGTACTATCTACGTGATAAGAGAACAACAAAAATATGCGAAAAGATTTTTTTACTACCTGCCTTCTGGGAGCCGGACGTAAAGGGTTAAATTTATCTCAAAATCAGATACTGAAGTAAAAAATCCAAGTTTCCTCTCCTGTTTTGCTACACATTACAAACAATTCGGCTCAAGGTTTTTTACTTACGAGTATTTCGATCATATTGTGATGTACACTTTACAAAATTAGTATCATGTGAACAGAAAAAAATTTCTAAACACATGTACTCATACTTAATCATAGTTGATACAAAAAGATTTTAAGCCTTGAAAAATATAGTACAATATTTTACAAGAGGAAGAACTATCAGGTCCTTTTTTAGTTAATCTACTCGTCAGACACTAAAAATATTACATTTTTGTCAAAATTCATTTTTTTAAAACAAAACTAAAATAAATTGGCGAGAAAATTTTTATTATAAATTAAGAAATTAATGTAAATAATGAAATAAATATAAAGACAGTTACCTTATATTCTTGTTTATTTTGAGATAAAGGTATGTAATACTTAGAAAAAATATATCACTGTAAGACTAATCTATTCTGTTTTTATTCATTTTCTATTGATTGAATAAGCCAATGATAATAGCATATATGTGTGCAAGCATGGATCAAGGTGTGAAGATAAAGACATCCACAGAAAGAAAAATAAGATGTGAAGCATAGACAAAAGCATAGGACACACTGAAAAAAATAAAACATAGTTAACCAATGAGATGGCATAAAAAGCCAAAACAGAGTTAACTTAAATGGAACATTAATGCGCCAATCATACAATAGCTTGATTGAACGATCGATGATATATACGATATATATGATATATATCACGCAAATGGGTAAAAAAAAAATGATGTCGCTCGAAGAAGGCAAATATTATAAAAATAGCGATAGTCTATTAAATATAATAATTATCGAGCAAAAATAATTGTATAATATTGATATTGTTAATACAGTAGTAATTGTGAGTGTTACTACTAGTAGTATAAAAATTAATTGAATATAGAAGGTTTTATTTAAACTACGAAATTTTTCTTTATTAAGTTTTATCTCGATTTATGATAGAAAAGAATTACCACTATAATCAAAAGAGATAAGCAAACCAACAACGTTATTGGTGGGTAATAATCATCACCAGTATAATTAAAACAGATTAATAAAGCAACGATATTATTGATTATAAATAACCTACTACTAGCATCAACGACTGCAATAACATTTGAGATCATTAAAAAATTTTTGTTTTTTTATTTCAAACACAAAAATTTTAGTTTTCTTTCGCATCCATTTACGAACAATATAAATAATCGGTTAAAAATTTGAGTGACGAAAAATAACGGAAAACTATTCGATCACATATATATAGATGTCGGTAACGACTGTTCAAGTCACCAAAAATTTTTGTTCGTGCTAGCAATGTAATAACTGAACTCGATTTTTTTCATCAGTGATTGCTAAGAAATTTCTAAAATTATTTATCATTTCATGGATACGGCAGCTGATTTTCTAAAAAAATCAATGACTCAGCTGTACGGCGTATACATCAAGCTATTAGTACCAAATGCATGCATCATATATTTTATTTATGTTGATAACAAATCGCGAACGCACATTATCAATGACAAAAATGACAGGAAAAAGAAAAACGTGTATGTATATACTTGCTTTGATTGACATCACTTTGCATGATCAAATAATATTTAGAGGTAAGGACAATAGCGTGTTCACATTCAATACATAAAAGATCTGTCTGTGTATATCTATAGTAGATGAATTATAAAATTGTGTATCGTATTCTTGTGTTTCTTATTTTCTTCTATCTCATGTTGCTGTTCGAACTCTTCATCTACTGGAAATATCAAGACAGCCATTCATCACTTCGGATTTTACAAATGCGTTCGCTTCAAGATGATAATACTATGGTACGAATCGCTTGACTGTGTTCAAAGGCTTACCGTAGCTTCATCTCGTTGTCAACTAATAGCAGTGACTTCATTTTGATGCTGTTTGCCTGTGAGCAACAGCCGATGTACGTAGATGCTCTCGTCTATTTTTTCCATGCAAATGGAATGACTTGGTTTAAATGGGACTTGACAAACGCCAGCGTATTGATCGAACAAGAGTATGATGTTTACTGCGAAACAAATGGTGATCACAGTCCTAAACCAGCTAAAATTCACTTTTTGGGAAGTAGATTTGTTGGTATAGTATTCAGATTACACTGCCAAAAGAAGCTTGTTGCAGAGGACGCTGTCAATGAATGGATACTTACGTTCGTCCACAGAACTCGTGGGAACCCTAGAACGAATACAACGCTGCATGTACCGATATGTTGGCAAATGGAGCGAAAACATTCGATTGCTCTTTTTCTTAAGGCAATTGATAAAAATATATCCGTTGACCATATTCGTCAATGGATTGACTACCATCTATTTGTGGGCGTCGATTACTTCTATATTTATGCTAGAACAGATTTTCACCGTTTAGGTCTACAAGACTACATTGACAAAGGTGTCATTGAATATGTTTTATTTCCTCTCATACCATTATTGAATCCTGGAAAATTTCCTAAAATACTGAGGAAGGAAGCTGTAAGACTAGAGACTAGTTTCGATCAAGTTTTAGCTATCATGTATTGCCTAATGGAACATCGAGCTGCTATGGAATGGATGGGAGTGTGAGACGTAGATGAATATTTATAATTACCCGCGTTAAATCGCAAAAATGAAATTTACAAACCAACATGTGATAGATGGGTGAATCCGCCGGGTTTCTACCACTTTCGAGAAAAAGTTTTTTTTTCAAATTCAATAGGCTAGTTAGACATAACGTCGTCGAAAACGGTCTGAGGTAATAATTAAAATCTTTTTACATTGTGAAAGTATGACAATTCAAGTCGTTTTTTAGGAACACCTCAATGTATGTATATATACAAAATAACTTTTATATATCACATTTTGCAGCTATCAAGAACATAACCATAGCTATTGTTTCGACTTGTGCGTATCGGATTATATCATTAATGAGTTGATTTGAACGTCTTTTGAACAACATTAAAGCGTTCCATAGCGCTTTTCTGAAGAAAAACTGCATTAGAAATGAATGGAAAGAAAACTCGACTGATGTAAGTAATATCGACTCCAGAAATTTGCACAACATTACTTAGCTTGTTTTGAATATGAGAATACTTTCTTTGTGAAACTAATCTACAACAACTATGAAGATGAATCGATAAA
>JAJEKB010021106.1:1003014-1072495 GCA_022393335.1 Macrotrachela quadricornifera | reverse complement strand
ACAATCTTAAAATTCAAGACTTCAGTTAAGAGTCTTATGATGATTTTTCAGAAACTATGGAATCTCATTATTCCTGAAAAGTTCGCCATGGGGAGAAATCCTTTATACGTCGTTACTGTACTCACTGAGCTCTACAAAATGATAAATATCCTAAGTATACGTATCAAATGAATTGCAGAGACTCAAATGAGTAAAGATGGATAAAACAAACCAGTATCGTAGTACCTTGGGGGTAAGCTAACTAACACAGGATAAATCGAATTTTATATTGAGTGTCAACAAAATTATATTTTTCCACGCTCGAATAATCGGCAAGTAGCGATAAACATTCTACTTACTTTTCTTTTTGCTTGCTTGTATATTATGTATTCGAAGCGTGAAAATAAAAACAACGCTCCGCACTTAAATATCTTCAGTTCTTACCTTTCTGACGTCCTTCTTTTTTTCTCTATTTTTCGTCCATTCGTTCTCCCTTTATTGATTGCTCTCTCATTTTTTTTCTTTTTCGTTCACTGTTTCTTTTCTTTCATGATAAAATGTGCATCAATCAAAAACCAAAAGGCATACGTACAGATGAAATTTATTGATCTCAAGAGAATTTTATAAACATTATATGTAATATTCATAATGTACTATGTCACAAAATTTGACATAAAATACTTTCCATAAGATTATAGAGGAAAAGTGTTATAAATTATCATTATCTCCTAAATTCGTAAAGTATTTAGATTTCTATAAAATCAGATTTTCAGATTGCTTTCCAAGCGATTGAATTCAACCTAATTCATTCTGAATTATGAATCGAATGTATTTGTTAAAGAGATACCACAAATTTCTACATAACGAATAAAATCAATATTATTAAATAAGATTTCAAATCAAAATAATTCAAAATACAATAAAACTAGGCACTTTCTCACAGTATTCCATTCTATAATTAACTGTCGCTATTCGGTTGAGTTGTGGTTACATATACACTATAGAGAATTAACTTTTCTATTAAATAATACTATTTTCGCCTACAATTCAATAAATAAAAGGAGATGAGTTTCGGAATATTATTGTGCAACTTACATATAAAAATATGTGAGTGCAAGTTTTAAGTTTAAGCTTCCCGGCTCTTCTTCTCTCTCTTCCCCTCGTCATGAACGAATTAGGTTGAATTGAATCGCTTGGAAAGAAACCTCAAAATCTGATTTTATAGAAATCTAAATACTTTACAAAGGACATCGCCGTTTTTGAAAAAGTTGCCCAAATTCAATGAAATTTGGGCTACTGGTAAAAGTAAATGAAATACATTCACCATAAAATTTCCAGCTCGATATACCTGGTTAAAGTGGCGTTATAGGGAAAATATGTATTTGTTTAATCAATGTAAAAATAGGAAAAACTTTGTTTTATATGGTTCCCAAAGATGTCATCGTTTTCTACTTAGGGCATACCAAAAGTAGTGAGCCTGATACTTTATTCTCGTATAAAAGGCTTCGAGAAATTTTCTTTTTTACCAATAGATAGAGCGTGTTTCACTCTATTTTTCTATGCTATTTGATCAATATGAAAATGTTATCGTAATAATAAAATTTCGATAAGATCGATTTCTGTCGAATATGTGCTGGTAGCATGAAACCTCGTACGTATTTTTGGAATAACTTTTCATAGAAACAAGATAGAGAACTGCGATTTTCGCCGTTGGAAAGAGGAGATGAAGACACATTGAACCATATATTATCGATTTTTCTAACATGATTTCTGACGGTTTTTTTATTCAATTTTCTAACCGTTGGAAAAACGCTTGTTTCATGAAAAAAAGAAAAAGCAAAAAATTTGATAGAATATCCTAGTAGAGGTTCGTCTAGAATAGGTATTATCCATAAATAATTAAATTTAAAGAGCGGAGTCTTTCGCAGTTTGTAGATCTTCGATTAACGGTTTGAATGTGAACACGATTATTGAAAATTTACTGGAAAAAACTCATGGAACAGATTTGCTCTTTAAAAGGTGAGCTAAAACCTTACAAAAAGCAGGTTAGAAAAATCAGTAATACATAGCTTGATGCGTCTTCATCTCCTCTTTCCAACGGCGGAAACCGCAGTTCTCTATCTTGTTACTATGAAAAGTTATTCCAAAAATACTCACAAGCATTCATGTTCATACTATCAGCGTATATGCGACAAAAACAGATTTTATCGAAATTTTATTGTTATGATAACAGTTTAATAGTGACCAAATAGCATAGAACAATCGAGTGAAACACGTTCTATCTAGTAGTAAAAAAAAATTTCTCGAAGCCTTCTATACGAGAATAACGTATCAGACTCACTACTTTTGGTATACCCTAAGTAACATAGTGTTATTTGCTTATTGTAGTGTAAGCAGAAATAGAAGTGTAGTTGCGTCGTCCAAAAACTTTAAGAAACTGTTCAAAATTCTCTAATTTAGAAAAAGAAATTTTTTTCATGAAATTGCGGTTTGAAATGATCACTAACTAGTCATGCTATTGAACTTGATAAGCAAGCTGAAACATCTGAACCACATCGTCTAATTCCATTTTCTTAAAGAAACAGTCATATATCGATGAATATTACGCTTAAAAAGACATGACTGTTTGTCTTTCCGTTTTGTTCAAGGAAGTCAGAATTCAAGATTAGAAAATATGACGTCTCAAACCACTGAATATGATCAGATATCTGTATTAGACTTAATCAAACTCAATCGAAGACAAAGAACTCAAACTTGAATTATGCTTGTCATTTATATATGAATCTATATAGGTGTATTTCTATAAAACAGTCATTGCTAGAGTGGATATTTGTTTCGTAGTTTTCATACAATCAAGCGAATTAAGGTATAAGATAATCCAAATGAAAATTATTTTAAATGATAATAATGCTAAATTTTCTTTCAGAAAATGGTCAGCGAGTCCGTAGGATTCGCATTACTGGTATATATATATATATGTATGAGTTTGCTTTTCTTTTCCTTCTATTCATCATCTTGTTCTTCTCTTTTTTTTCTCATATATTGTGTTCGTTTTCAATGCTGAATCTATAATTTTAAAGATCCTAATAAATCTTGATAATGATGACATAGAATCCTTCTAACGTCGAATCATTGTGTTTTATTAAAAACTTTGAAAATGTTATACAAAGCCGCTGTTATACTTTCATTTATTATAAAGATATTGCCCTTAAAAACTACTAATGTTTATTCTTTCATCTATGCTTTCATGACCCCTTCATAGAATGGATAAGCTTGTTAAACACTTTCATGTGCTCTTTCATAGGGTTAATATGCTTGTTGAACCCTTTCATCAACCCTTTATAGGATGGAAAGGTGTCTTGAATGCTTTCATAAATCCTTTCGATGATCGATTTTTAAGGTTATATACAAGTGTTTATGCAACTCATGAGCCCTTTCGAAGGATTTATGAAAGTGCAACATATAATAATCCCTTTTTGAGTTTATACATTTTATAAATCCTTTCATAAATCTTTGATAATGGATATTTGTTGTTTATAAACCATTATATATATCCTTTTTCAAGGATATATAAAAAGGTTTAGGACGATTTTATAAACGGTGAATAAGGGTTTTTTTATATGTTGCACTTTCATAAACGCTTTAAACGTTTATTACTTTGCAGAATTTTTTTACAGTGATATTTTGCTTAGCAACAAACGAGAAAGAATTGATGATTGTTGAGTATATTTCTTTTAAAGACATATCAGTTCTACGTTTTTGTTTGAAAGAGATAGCACTGACAAGCTTTTTTTTAGATATGTATCAACGCTGAAAATGATTTGTTTAAATGATAAGGTCTATCAATAAAAATAATTTAAAATTGTGATTTAAAAGAAGTGTGTCATGTACATAAAAATGAGAAAAAAAGGAAACTACTACAGTTATTAGAAATATTACCACGAACAATCGTATATTAAAGAAAGAAAATCTTCAAGAAATACTAATTTCTTTCCTAGAAAATTGATGCGACGCAGTAGATGTAGACATATTTGTTTGATCAGCATGATAACCACTTGAAATCGATACTGTAGTAGGGATAACTGTTGACACTGAAGCAGAAAAATAAATGTAGGACGATATGAAAACTATAGTTGCTCCTAGAAACACTGTCAAGTTTTTCTGTACACCGAATAGTGTCCAATTTAAGAATATCATAGCAGCAGTGGCACATGCAGAACTAAATGTTTTAATAATTGCATCTCCATATTTGTACATTGCTGTGATCATAATACCTAGCATTGAATTACAAAGGATTACAACTATTGCGAAAATAGTATACCCTTCGAAAAATCCTTTCGAATAATATTCAATGCGATTATGAAAGGCAAGAAAAGTAATAAAATTCATAAGAATACCAAAAAAGTATAATAATAAGTTTTGAATATGAAGATTCACTGAATAGCTTTTCAATAGATATTCATTCCAAACAGCAGAAATAGATGAAAGAGTACAGCTTAAAAGTAAAATCGCATAAAATTTAGCTTCAAGTATTGGCGTCTTATTACAGACATCATATTGAACAATGATTAAACCTATCACTTGTAGTAAAATAGAGCACCATTGCAGAGAATTAATGTAACGTCGAAATATTAACCAGGATAAAATTGCTGTTTCAAACGAAACAAATGCTTTGAATAATGAAGCCGTGACAATATCAACATATTGATATATAATAAATCCTATTTGATTATTAATACAATATAGAAATGCGAGAAGGAATGTTTGAACAAGAAATCTTGGTTTAATTGCTGTATGCAACAGTGTTTGCCTTGAAATTGTTTTTGCAACTAGCTGTTCAATGAAAATTTTTATGTTTAAGCATTTAAAGGAAAGTGTTGCGAAGGAGAAAACCATAGACAAACTAATAAAAAATTTGATTAGTTCTGCCATTGTTATAGCGGATATTGTCGAATACGTGTAATTTCCATCTGTTTGTGAGAACTTGTACGCAAGAACCGTAATAATTTGAAAACAAGTAAAGCAGAGGCACAAGAGTATCGTAATTTGACAGTTAGTCATGATTATGATATTCAACAAATATTACGAATTAATGCCTAATGTTTCTGCTAAGCTATGCCTCAATAGATATTAAGAATATTTTTCATCTAGACGAAACTGTTTTTGTGGAAATATTGTCATTAGGAATTAAGGAGAATACAGCGTAGAATAATCGCGATATAATGGACTTTGATCGTAAGATTTTTAATTGTGTCTAAAATAAAAATACAGTTCATAAGAAATTCTGAATCTAAATAAAAGAACTTGAATACAATGATAGTACTCCTGATCAACTGCTAGAAATTGATCATCAAACAGAAAAATTTTCAAGTTAAAAGTTTCTGTCATGAACTATATGATTAACATGGATTAGCTGCGACAAAAATAGGTATGCATGGTTTGCATCAAGAAGACTTTAATCTTTCGATTATCATGACTGGACATTTTTCTCCATATGAATAGTAACAAATTGTTATGTTTTAGCTCAAAGATTAATTAATTGATATCTAATTGAAGAGTATGTATTATATCAGGAGACTTGAAAAATTTAGATTCAAAGAAGTAGATATCAATTAATTGGACTTTTAACCAAAAAAATAGTAATTTCTTACTCATATGAATAAAAATGCTCATGTCCATGTATGGTACTTGTTGGATTAAAAACATTTTTTCGACTTGTTTTAGACACTTTGCGCCTGAGAGTTTTTCCTTGACTGACGCCGAATTTTACTAAAATATAATTTGTGCAGGTTCTCGGTGTTGCATTCAATGAAAGACGTTTTCTAGCATAATCTATATGAATAGAATTTGCTTGTGCATTATAATTGCAACCAAAGTTAGATTTTCTCATTCTCGCAAATATATTTTGAATCCAATCATATGAAAAACATCATTATATCATTGATAAAATTCAAGATAATCTTGAGGGTGAGACGTATCTAACGAAAACGATCTAACTACAATTTTTTGTCAATTCAGTGTCTAACAGACGAAACCATAACCTAGTCGAGTTAAAATGGAGAAATGTTCGATATATATCCAAAACTACGACTGTCATATAAACATATTCGAAGTTTTCTGAGCCAATATGTAAACCTAGTGAAAAATAATTTTGATGTCTCTTTCCAACGTGTATGGCCATAAGTACTTAAGATATATCTTCCCTTTTATATTGACATTATAATAAAATGCTTGTTCAGCAGGATAATCATGCTTAGGCCATTCTTTAACTGGAGTTTTTTCATGATAATAATGATAGAGTTCAGTTTTATTATTATTGGAATACCCATACATAGATATCTTCTTGCACACTGTTAATGCACTCATGAATATTATCATACCAGTGGTACGTATCGGTTCAAGATGGTTTGAATAATGTGATAAAATCAAATTACCTAATACGTCCCACTAGTATGATATGATGTAAAACTTTAAATTCGGATATTTTCTCATACATGCTATCCATTTTTTATAGTGGAATATAGTTCTAACAATGACATAGACAACCATAGAAGTGTTACTAAATAACTTTTCATCAATTGAATCATTGCTCCATATCCAGCAAGTTTCCCGCATATTAACGTTGCTAAACATAAAGGTGGCTTTTGTTCCGACATCAAATTTGTAAATCATCAAAGGTGCAGCATTTGCTCTGAATACAGCGTTATGTTTATCAATATCACTTCCCAAACTTTTATTCAGTAATCTTCCACTATTTCCAACGACAGCACAACTATTGAATCGATACTGGAGAAATGGATCTTGTGTTGGCATATATTTCACAAACGTCTTTTTGAGTTCCGAAACTGTACAAGTAATGTTCGTCGGTTCGATTCACTAAGCCCTCGACTGTGTGAAGCGGAAGTATGTTTTTTTGCATGCACCAATGTGGGAGGAATTAATCTGGGCACTTTATACAGATAAGTAACTCAAATGTCTTTCTTTAACTCGTAACATTGGAAAACACGACTTAATCTATTTTCTAAAATTGTTTGAGATCGAACATTTTTTATTAAAAGCTTGTAATATAATATTCTGTAAAATAAATGGTATTGTCCAGCATTCAGCTAAACATTCTTTTCACTAGTTAAACATATATATATTTCACATTAACACTTTCATGCGCCTGTTCGTGCAATTTTATATTTTTTCTATTCATTTTTGGACACTTTTGTGTACCCAGTTTTTTTTTCTTTTTCTTTCTTTCTTCCTTCCATCGCTTCATCCTCGAACTTTCACAATGTCTTTTATTTAATCTTCCGTTTTCATATACATTACTTAAAGCACGCACTCGGATCGGGTCTTAATTGGAGCGCAATGTGTGCTAAGAGCAATATCGGACATCCTTTTGTGCGATGCTTCTTTTGACGGTTTCAATATAACGTGATCCTCTTTCTCTCATATTGTGTATTAGCAGTTCACTTGCTTTTCGTTATGTTGTCTTATAGTGCATCTTTCTTGCACGCTCTTATCCTTCACTTTCTCGATACCCTTCTCTTGTCTATCACTTTTCCCATCTTTTGATTCTTTTTTGGTAAAAAAATAAAGCAGAGCTTTTGTTGAGATAGTGGTGTCTGGAGGTCAGTAGGCACATTAAATCAATAGAAGACGCGTCAAAAAACACGAAGGCCGAAGTGGAGAAGAATACACGTGATTAAAAAAAGACAAGTGAGACTCAAAAACGGAATACAATCTGAATCAGAACCTTACTAAAAAAGGTACAATACTTTTCATTTTATTCTTATTGTTTATTAAACTATTACATTTTACTATTCTCCAGCCATCTTGAAACATGTCTCCTCCCACGTCTTAAAACCATCAATCAGAAGTACTTTTCCGTTACTAATAACGCTTCAGAACGCAACGGCATACCGGAGTATAGCACTTGAGAACCCCAGACTACCCTCTAGTATACTAGTTGAGGACAAAGGGTACCCCTATAAAATAGCAGTGATGGACCAAAGAGTACTCCTACAATATTACAGTGAAGGACTCTAAGGTACTCCTATAGTATAGCAATTGACGACCCAAAGGCACTCCCATAGTATGCGACTTCAGGTCCTACTGTGCGTTCAGAATATATGATTTGGAATGGAGACGTTTTCGTACACTTTCACCTTTAACCCTTACACAAAGAGACAAACAGACAGACAAACTATTTTTTTTTCATATAACCCTCCATACAGTGGGGAGAATAACGCCTTTCCCCACACTACCTCTTCTCCCACTATCGTATTCGAAAGACATCCTGATGTTCGAGGCGCATTGTGGCATATCTACGATAACCTGTAATCCATCCGAGCAATCCCATGTTTGAACCATATAATAGTGGCAATATTGACGGCC
Organism: Macrotrachela quadricornifera; assembly: GCA_022393335.1. Lineage (NCBI taxonomy): Eukaryota > Metazoa > Rotifera > Eurotatoria > Philodinida > Philodinidae > Macrotrachela > Macrotrachela quadricornifera. The sequence goes on along the minus strand of JAJEKB010021106.1, from coordinate 1,064,131 downwards.
CATCACGCAATTTCAATAAGATCTACCCAACCCGTTTTTTTTCCACTATTATATGGGGAAAAAGATCTTGTTGTTCGAGGAGAACTCTAGTACTTAGAAGTGCCTTGAAAGTGTAGAACTTGAGAACGTAGGCGAACCTTCATGGTATAGAACTTCAGGAACTACCGATACTTTCATAGCATAAGACTTGAGAAGTTACAGGTACCTTCAAACGCATAGAGCTTTTGGACCTTTGAGTATAGTCATTGTAAAGTTGATGAGGAGGTATAGACAGAGTTATACTATAGTAATTTAGCACCCATGAGTACTTTTATAGAGTAGGACTTTAGGAGCCGTGGTTACCCCATAGTATAGCACTTGAGAACCTTTGCCTACGTCTATTGTATAGTACCTGAGAGCCCAAGGGTATCTCTATAGTACAACCAGTGAGCACCAAAGGGTATCTCTCTAGTAGAGCAGTACAGGACGTAAGCGCATCTTTATGGTGCGGGATTTCACATTCGTAAGAGTATGTTTTTAATACCTTTGACCTTGACACAAACCCAGAAACAAGCAAACAGACAAATAAACGAACAAACTACTTATTTTTCATATGACTCTCTCTACAGTCGAGGGAACAACAACAACAAATCCTGTCAACCAACCATAATCGTGGAATTATCACTTTGTGAAAACACCTATTTTTGATTAAAAATACCAAACCTCAGCAATTCCTAACATCTATTGATCAATACCGATACCACCACCGTACACAATACTGTTCATCACCCACGACGGCGAAATCATCAATTCGTGAAAAAAGATCTATTTTTCAAGAAAAATACGAAACCTCAGCAATTCCTAATATCTATTGATCAATACCGATACCACCACGACACACAATACTGTTTATGGCCCACAACGGCGAAATCATCAAGTCGTGAAAAAACACCTGTTTCTGAAGAAAAATACCAAACCTCACCAATTCCTAACATCTATTGAACAATACTAATACCACAACAATAAGCAATGCTGTTGATCAAGTATCGTACCTGTCCCAAAAACTTTTGGTTAAACCTTTAGTTTTTACTAACTTTGAAAGCTTTTTAAGTCTATGTTTTTTTGACCTCGATGTTCTTTTGACCTCGATGTTCTTTTGACCTCGATGTTCTTTTGACCCTGGCACAAACCCAGAAACAAACCAACGAACAAACTATGTTTTTTCATAGGACCCTCTCTACAGTCGAGGGAATAATGCAATGACAGATTACTCTTTAATATGCGCACTATAGTTTCATCTTTGTCAATTACTACAAGACCCTTCACTAGAGTTGGTCCAAGAGCAACTGTAATTTTGATTTCAATAAAAGCGATGCTTCGTATCCAAACATTTCTAATTTGGACATAAAAATGTGTACAACCTAAAAACTCGGGATTTGGCGTGAAAATAAGAGATGATGTACTTGATTGATCTTTTATGTGCAAGTTTCCATGTAGACAGTCCAAGTTAATGAAGCTGATTGCGTGGAAAAATACTGTATACTTTCGTAAATCAATAGAAATAAAGATTGCCGTATTTTTCGTAGTAACAAAATCATATACCTCTTGCAACGATAAGTCGACTTTATTTGGCTTACACTGTATGAAATCAAATATAATTGATGTTGAATGTAATTATTGTAATCCAACAGACGTATTTTCATCTTTTATCATTAATTTCACATAATCTTCTACATAATAATTTTCACATAAATATTTTGTCTAAAACAGTCGAAGTTCATGATTACATGTACTTCGTAAAAAAACAGACTATCGGTGGCTATAGACATAAAACAGGTGCATATCAAGAAGTTCATATAATATTCATTGAGTAATTTCTTGCTCATCATAAACGATTCTGTGTGCACTCATTCTAACTTGTATTTTTAAATTTGCAACTTTGTACTAAATACTCGGTCATTTCGTTTCGTAGAATACAGTATTCAAATCAATATCAAAGACTTCTAAACATCTCTCGAATAATCTCAGCAAGGAAATGAAATTTTCACTCATATGTTTCCTTATTCTGTCTTTGATTAGAACTGCCGCAGTTCTATCGTAATACTAATTCCATCTCCTTCCAAGTTAGCAACTATTTCGCAGTCTAACTTAATTTCAGATGTTTTTTAAGAATTGAAATGTTATTGTTTCTACTGAAATTGTCAATCCATGATTTCTAGATACTGTCTACCTTCAGATTACTCCGATTGATTTCAAAAATTTTCTTTATCTTGATCAGCGATATCCTTCTTCCAAAGAAATTGGCCATTAATATAGGTTAGAATAGCTACTAGTTGGAAGAATTATTGGTTCTGATAATGATCTAAATCTAAAAACTCTTTGAATCAATTATTACACTAATTGCAAACCTTCCCATTATGAGTTAGAGCAAATTTCAAATTTATCAGCTAGCAATTGATTTAAACAAATAATTACTCTCGTTTGTTCTTAGTATAAATGCAACGGAATTTTGACAACTGTAGTATCAATGATCAGATATTTGTCACAAAACAGAAGTATAAAAAAGAAATAATTCAATAATATGTATCATACTTGTAGATTCATTGAAGAACCATGGTTTCAATTATTGATGTCGGAAGCGTTAACAGACATATTATCGCAGTTGCAAGACAGACATGTCTTCTCGGAAAATTCATAAGTTTTTATTGTTTGATATTACCATTAAACTAAGTTGAGTTTCATTAAGGAAATGCTTAGGATTAACTATGATAAAAGGTCGGATTGATTGAGGATCGAATGTAAGTAACCTTTTGTTTGAACAAGGAAGAGTACGAAGACTATCTGAAAATAGAGTAATTAAAATATCCAATCAATATTTGAGTATTCTGGAAAAAGAAAGAATATTGTAAAGGATCAAGAATCAATCCTATTAAATTCAACTTAGACTAGTTCTGACAATCCATGCTTCATTAAGAAATGATGTTGTATACATTCAGATCACTTGTAGGTTTTGATTAGTCAACTATGTTATATATCCGACGAGTTTTTTCTGTCGATTCAAGAGCCATATCTTATTGATTTCCTCGCGTATGGAATATATATTAAAATTGCTTATCCGTTATAATTATTGGAGCAAAAAAAAGATAGTGAGTCAATAAACATTAATAATAGTGCGAATATTTATTTAAGTTGATTATTGAGAAATATTAAAACAAGATAATCTTTAGTTTCCTAAGATAGGTATTCAAAGAGATATGTGAATCAATGAGATAAATATATATTATATCATGATCTTGCAGTGCCTCGTAATTTCTTTAAAGCCGGCTTTTCGCTTTCATATACTACTTTCACGCCATCTCCCATAGAAGATTCGATAATACGTATATCACGTACCATATGTATAACGCTTGCAGGTTCAAGTGAGCTTGCCTGATCACTTCCCCACATAGTTCGATCAATAGTAACGTGCCGTTCGATAAACTTAGCACCCATCGCGAGAGCGGCATAAGTTGTTTGTAATTCAGTCTCATGGCCCGAATATCCAATAACACAAGGAAATTCTTGTTGTAATGTATGAATCATTTTCAAATTTAATTCACATGGTTGGCAAGGGTATGTGCTTGTAGCATGAGCAATAAGTAAACTTTCTGTTCCTAATATTGACACTGCATGCCGAATTTCGTCCATAGTTGACATTCCTGTCGATAGAATGATGGGACGACCTTTCGATTTTATATATGACAGCAGTCGATCGTTTATAACTAGTGCCGAAGGTATTTTGTAACAGATTGGATTGAAATCTTCAATGAAATCGACAGAAGGCTCGTCCCAACAAGAAGCAAACCAATCAATCTTTCTCTCTTTACAATAGCAATCAAGTTCCTGGTATTCTTCTTTACTAAATTCAATTCGATAGCGATAATCCAGATAACTCATGGTTCCCCAAGGTGTTTCACGCATGAGACTACGTTGTTCAATTGGCACACAGATATTGGGTGTACGTTTTTGAAATTTTACTGCATCACAATTAGCTACTACAGCCAAATCAATAAGCTTCTTGGCGATATTGATATCACCATTATGATTAATGCCAATTTCAGCAATAATATAACAGGGATGGTTAGAACCGATGCGTCGGTGACCGAGTGAAATTTCACGAATTGTTTCCATGGAATTTTTATTCTATGAAAAAAACAAGAGTATACATAGTATGACTCATACATATAATAGTAAGAAGAAATTTAAATATCTGCATCCAGATGGACGATGAAATAAGCTGAAAGCTTATATGCATGGCAAATACTTTCTTTAAGTTTTTTTTCTCCGTAGAAGAAACATCGACTCATCCCTGTTTCGACTTACTAAGGTCAACTTCAATATAAATCTTTGAGTTGTTATCACCTCTACTAAACAATATAGTACGTTTCTAACAGGGATGTATTGATACAGATTCTAACTAAATACAATGAGCGAAAAGTTGTCAGCGCGTCACTTTATTTCTATGAAGCTTAATGTAGAGATGGTTTTGTTTTCTATCTAGAAGACTGACTTTATTGATTCGAGCGAAGAATAATTACATTAAAAATAATGCATATAAGTGAAAGAATATCGATTAATAGTGTCTATTTTATCCTCAATTAAAACTACAATTCTTCTGATATTTGCATCGATAATCCTGATTAATGATCATTCGATGCTGGAATCGTCGTTTGATGAAGTCATTTTCCGTTAGAAGCGATGTAAGCTATCAACAACTGTATAAAAAGAGAGTGCATCAGAATACCATCATCGTCTGCTATCGAAAACTTTTCGATTTTAAATTGAAAGAGTATAGAAAGTTGTTGGGAAAACTCAAATATTAGCCCATTCTGAGCTGTCTGTGCAAATTGTTGAGTGTAAGAATTTTTGAAAACTTTTGCTCATTTCCTACATACCGACTTTTTTGATTCTGCTTGTATTGTTCGATTTTTCGTCCATCGCTTGGCTGTTTGAAATGCTTCGCATCTCAAATGATAGAGATTTCTTATCTCTACAAAATAAACTACTTCTATTATTTATTTAGCGGCATTTTTGAATCGAAAGATGATCAAAGTTGAAAAATACAGATGTAATGGTGCTTATAAATTTTCAGTGTACTCTACAAACGTGTTATAAAAGTAAGAGATCTCAGATTGAATTTTAGATATGTTGTAGCCCTGATAACGACACATCTTTTGGTATATTTTCTTTTGAAAAATTTTATCCAAAGATCATAAAGTTCTCCTTAACAAAAGGTCAAGTATGCTATTATTTGATAAAATACATGCGGTCTTTGACAGATATTTGACAAATTTTGACTACAAAAATGACTATTTAGTCATTTTTGTAGTCAAAATTTGTCAAAGATAGGGGTGGGAAGTTACCGTTATTGAGAAAGGGGTAACGGATCCGTTACCCGATAACTTTCATTACCCTGTAGCGGTAACGGATAGCCGAAAATTTTCAGCACATACCGAGAAACGCATCGAAATCTGATTCGCTGATAACTCTTTTGTAACAAGTTGCTACAAAAGAGTTATCATCTAATCATACTTCCAAACATTTTCTCTTCATAAAGATACGGCTGCAACATAAGATTGTTCGAGCGAATATGGGGTTATCAAGGATGCTCTAGAAAAGTCCTCGTGAAACTCCTCATAGTTGTCCGTGTAATGAACGAGTTACAATTTTCCGCAATCTGATTGGCTGTTACCGAAAAGAGTATCAGGCAATCAGATTTCGAGGCGGTTTTTCCCCTTTTATATACGGATACAACATAAGGTTGTTCGGGCCAATTTGAGGTTATCAAGGATGCTCTACAATAATCCTCATAGAGTTTGTAATGATTGTACGTGTAATAAGGAACTTGCAAGATGGATTAAGTTCACCCCTCGTATATAGTGTATGATTGGTTATGGTTACTTATTTTATAAACATATAGTGAGCAAATTTTTTCGTATTTCACATTTGTCGTCTCTGATTACGTTTCTAGTGGCGTCTTGAAAGTTTATCATTTCCGGTAAAGGGTTAGTAATTTCCAGTAGTAGATGCTTTTCATTAAGAGTTACCGTTACCGCGCGGTAACGGTTCCGTTACCCAGTTACTGGTAACGGATCCGTTACCCATTACCGCATGGTAACGGTAACTTCCAACCCCTAGTATATATAAAGGGCTAGGCATAAGAAAGGATGAGAAGAAAAAAGACGAAGGTAAAGCGAATAGAAAAAAACAAGGAAAAAACCAAAAATTAAATACACATAGATGACAATATGATAAAACTTAATAGTTATAGTTTATACAAAAAACGGTTGTTATTGAAATTTCATTATTATGTTAGCAGTTAAAAAGTGATGAAATAGGATAGAAAAATAGAGCTTCATTTTCTCTATCTTCTCATATAGAAAGAAAATTTCAATAAACCTATTATAAGAAAATAAAGTACCTAGACCACTACTTTTGGTATGCCTTAAGTAGAAATAGGCTATTTTGCAGAGAAAAGAATTCTCTATCGTTTGAGAGGCTTCGCACCTCAAACAGCCAAACGGTGGACGAAAAATCGAAAAATACAGGTAGGGTCAAACAAGTCGGTTTTTAGGAGATGAACGAAAATTTTCAAAAATTCTTACCCTCAACAATTCGTACAGGCAGCTCAAAATGGCCTAGTATTTGAGTTTTCGCAACAACTTTCTGTGCTCTTTCAAATGAGTTCTTCCAATTTAAAATCTAAAAGTTTTCGACAGTCACTTCCTTCTTATAGAGGGCGGCCTTTTGATGGATTGTCTCTCTAGTGATACATAAGCAACATCCGATGTCACAATGAATTAACGATAGATTTGCTTGGCCATAAAGTCATTTTAAAATGTTTTTAAAGTAGAGCCATTTTTTCGTTTCATCCATCTCATATGTATATCTAGAGTGAACAATCCAAGTGTATTTGTCTTAAATCAAAGTCCAACATACAATATTATCTGGACATGAATGAAAACCTTTACTCTGTCACTTAAATTTTTCAGTACCAGCGACGCGAAATCGTGTCGAAAGATTTTAGTAGCTGAATAACTTTAAAAACACGATCTGTTGATTATTTAATGATACGAATTGCATCGAGATTTGTGTTTAGAATATTTGTGCGTTAAAATTATCTATACTTACTGATGATTATGGATTGTTCTTTAATTGTTTGAGTAGTCAATTCTTTTTATATGTTAAAAAGTTTAACTACATAAAATTAATCCCAGACTCAAAGAGTTAATAAGACTAGAGGGACGTTCTGAGATGTTTTGATAAACTTATATATGTATCTAAATGAGAATAGATTGTATAATATAGAGATTGCAGCAACTTATAAATGTATAAACACTCTATCATCTACTAATATAATAAATTTGTTTGCTGTTACTCTCTATCAGCATGTGAGTAATGCGCATGAGAGGGTTATTTTGCTTTTATTTTTCAATACATAGTTGACTACGGCGCACAGAAAATATTTCGATTTTTCGAGCAAGGTCTTTTCTTCTATTCTTCACGTAGCGTGTGTATAAACATTAGAAAAGCACAGAAGCGTAACTTTTAATCATTTCATATATGATAGGCAACTGTGACTATACAGGTAATATTATGTTCTTATTCATATACTCATCTTTACTGCAAGAAAAAACAGTAAAATAGTAAACGTTTCTTCTACGTCAGGATTTTCATAAATTCTTTATGAGCGAGTATTTAAGAAAAGAAGTCACTATCAGATGGTGACGATGGAGGGAATTGTTAAATTCACTGATTTTTTTGATATGTTATAGAGGACAACAAGTCATGTTATTTCTGAAATTCTTAATTCGATCCAACAATCTTTTCCTATACGATTATTCAAAATGTTGATCAATTTTTTAAAAGGCGGTCTGTGACATACTCGAGCATTCTCATCATATAAAACGCTTTCACTTATGCGCAAATTTTTTCACAGCTTTTTTAGCAATATCTTGCGCTCTCTGTTACACTATCAAATTTGCAAGAAATTTTTGTCGGCCCATAGGTTTACAAATGCTTTCTACCAAAGGCACAAAAAAAACTTGTCGGCGCAGTCTCTTTGGGACCAAAATGTGGAACTCACATACTTTCAAAAGAAATATGCTAAGTAAAACATGTAGTGGTCTTAATTGCTCTTTTCTTTCGTCGCCCCACTATCTAGGAAAACTTATATAAAGATCTTCATTTTACTTATCTTCCCTCTTTGCTCCCCCTCATCAATTTCAAAGCACGCGCCATAATCTTTGGTTTTGGTTGCTAGAGTCGGTAACAGAGATGTGTCTGTAAGGTGGGGGGGGGGGGGGGGGGGGGGGGAAGAAGAGCTCTAAAAACCTCGACTTAAAATTTACACTCACTATTTTCCTTCGAAAAAAGGTGTGAGTTCGACAAAAGCCGTGAAAAACATGATAACTATGCTTAGAAAATGACACAAAATATTTCTACTATTACATTCATATTTATTTGAACAGCAAACAGATTGGGTTAAAGTTTAGGATTTTGACGTTTCTTTACATGCTCTTCAATTCACAATCATAAAAAGCATAGATCAAAATTTTCGTGTGATGGTCTACTACAAAAATGCTCGAGTCAACTGTGGACCGTCTCTTAAAAGGTTTATGAAAACAAGGATTTAAGAACGTTATAAAAGGGTTCATTATCATTCGAAGTAAGAACAAGGTCTTTTTAACTCTACACAAGAGGATAGATTATTCGACGTTTACGTTTGAGTTACTCGGTACAGATAAAATCTTTGTCAAAACTTCACAAAACATAATACAGTATTTGTTTTGTAATTGCTTAGAGTTATCGAGCAATGAGGATCTTTAGACAGTTTAATTGTTGAGAAAGTCTTTTTTATAGATTTTTATTTTGATATGTCTTCGCGAAACGAATTGAATGGTATGAGGTCGAAATTCAAGCAATTTAGAACACATATCACTTATAATGCTTTCTGGAAAAATAGAAAAAAATCAATTTTTATATTTGAGTTAGAGTTCACAACCTTGAACAGTGCTTTCAAAATGTGTTTGTATCATTGAAAACTTCGTGCATTTACAGATCATTTAAAAATAAGTTAATTGATCAAGTCAGATCAAATCGCAAACATATAGAAAGAAATTCATTCGAAGAGTGTTTGGGACACACAATTAGGGTTACCCAATGGAAAAATATCAGATTATATCAGATTATAGTTGGATTTTTGTGCATCAAAATCAAAACAAGACTCAATTGAAATCTTCCAAGTAAACAATAGTTTGATTTTAATCGGAAATATTTGTTTTTAACTTCCGATTAAAATCAAGCTATTCTTGATCTAGTAAATTGCAAATCATTATTATTTTGATTTTGATGCACAAAAATTGAACTGTAATTTGATATCATCGGGTATAATCTGACAGTTTTTCACTGAATAAGAATAAGGTCAAGAATAGAAATAGGTGATTAAGAATAGGGTTAAGATTAGAAATAAGGGGCTAACGGTAGAAATAGGTTATTAGATGTAGAATTGATCATAAGCATTAAAAAAATGGTCTGAAATGAACTGGTTTCTAGCGGGCTAAAATCATTTTTAAAAGAAAGTAAAAAAGTTCGAGATAGAACCAAATTCTGTTCGAACATTAAAAGGTTTTGAAAATTAAACCCAAATCTTGAACCTTTTATGGTTGAATGTGAAAGATTTTTTTTAGAGTATGCACAACTCTATCGTTCTCTTTTGTTCTTCCAATGACTCCCCTTTTTTTTACCAATGTAAATTTCTCTCTCGTTTTTTCGCTTTCTCTCATTATCGTATATAGCAGCGTGCTTTGCATGATGCAGGTACGATTTGGAAACATGAAGTAGTACAATAAACATCTATATCGACGGCCACAGTAGTGATACTCGTCTGAATTTGTCACACCACGCTCATGTATTTAGGTATTTAAGCGTTTTCAATCGTAACATTCATGTTTTTTGATATCTGTAACAGTTTCTTTTTTGTTATGCTTTATATATATAAGCAAATAACAAGTTTCATCAATATTGTTGAACCTTTTTAACGAAACCATTAGCTATGTATTCAATCAAAACTGACATTCAGCAGATAGAAAATAAAATGTGTTTGTGTTCTTTATTTTTTTAAACTTTTCATAATGACTACTTCAAGACTTCGAAAAAAAAATTCAAAAACAAGTTTTCATCAGTTGGAATATGCTCTGGAGGAGATGATTGTGGGTAGCAGTAGCCTTGAAAGGATCATCAAAATATAATAGAATAGGATTTGCAAAGAATACTACACAACGCATAGATATTTTCAAAAGATCTTGTGTAGAATCATTGCTTAGTAACATAACATTAACAAATTCAGTTTGTCTACATATCATTAATAGTTAAATATTTATAGATTAGATATGAACATGGAAAAACCTCAAAAAATACTTTCTATAATTCCTGCTCGTGGTGGATCAAAAAGTATTCCTGTTAAAAATATTAAGTATATCTGCGGAAAACCATTGATAAATTGGACCATTGAAGCGGCATTAGATTCACGTTATATCAATCGACTAGTGGTATCAACTGATAATGATGATATAGCACATGTCTCACGGAAGGCAGGTGCTGAAGTAATATACAGACCAGCAGAAATTGCTGGTGACAGAGCATCTTCAGAATCAGCTCTTTTACATGTTATCAATTGTCTTGCTGAACAAGAAAATTATCATCCGGATTTACTTGTCTTCTTACAGTGCACATCACCTCTCATTAATGCTGATGATATTGATGGTACGATTGAATGCTTGATAAATGAGCGAGCCGATACAGCTTTCACTGTCTCCAAATTTCATTATTTTCTTTGGCGACAGGAACAAGGTACATCAAGAGGCATTAATCACGATGAAAATGTGAGACTATTGCGTCAAGAGCGTGAGCAACAGTACGTTGAAACAGGTAGCGTTTACGTCATGCAGATGGAAGGATTTAAACTAGCAAAACATCGTTTCTTTGGAAAGATTGCAATGCACAAGATTCCTACGGAACGATGTTGGGAAATTGATGAACCGATAGATTTTACTATTGCTCAGATTATGCTTCGTAAAAGCATTGTCAAGCGACAGAAGAATTTGTTGCCATCTCCAGTAGCTGCAGTAATATTCGATTTTGATGGAGTATTTACGGACAATACCGTGTCTATTTCCCAAGATGGTCACGAAGCTGTCGTTTGTAATCGGAGTGATGGTTGGGGACTCGCACGATTACGAGAGACTGGATTGCCGATTATCGTATTGTCGACAGAATCCAATCCGGTAGTAGCTGCGCGTTGTCAAAAGTTGGGACTCACTTATTATCAAGGTCTCGATAACAAAGTAACCAAATTAAGATCATTATTGAATGATATGAATATTGATATTAATCGAGTCATTTATGTTGGTAATGATGTTAATGATCTTGATTGTATGCAAGTTGTTGGCTGTGGTATTGCGGTTGCCGATGCACATGTTGACCTGATGCCATATGCCAAAATTGTCTTAGAGAAAAAGGGTGGACAGGGTGCTGTGCGTGAACTTTGCGATATGTTGATTACAAATCTTTGAAATGTTGATATATCGTTCACTTAAAAGCTAGAAAGATTTTTTGAACTTACTTATTTTGTAATTCATAAGCTACAACTTGAATAGATTCCATGAAAAATTATTCAAAGTTTGCAGTATGATAGGCAGGAGCGATTTCGAGTTATTAGGAGGTGAATTTCGAAAATAATTTAATTGAAAGAGAAAACATATAAAATGAGTTCATCGAAGGATTATTTGATTGTATTTCTTTTATTCATGAGTTTCTATCTGTCTTGATTCTGTTAAATATCCAGAGTTGATATGCTCTGTCTAACACGATTGATTAGACAAAAAAGAGCGCATAAACAGGATTGGAATCGAACCCATATCTTTCAATAATCAGTCGAAGGTTCCACCTTTAAACTACGCAATCATTTCCTTGGTTGCATATCAGCTACATATTTAAATTCAAAATAATAAAGACCAATAAATCAGGAGGATGGGGTGGGGGGGGGGGTGAATGTAGAAAGCACATCTTGATAGTGATTTTGACCTTGGCTAGAGGGCTCATCTATATATGTGAGAAAGATCGAATAATAATCTCCCATTGGCGAAATTAACCGCCAACATTAATCTGGCTCCGCCTATGATGAATGTTATTATAGAATTTGGTGTTCGTGATAATGCTTCGGAAAGATTTATCTGCCCATGTCATGAAAATCGGGCAAAAATCGACGATTTTATCGCGATACCTCGGCCGATAAATCGTGCGGTTAATCGCGATAAGATCGTCCAAAATGGTGATTTTTACCGATTTTGCAACAAAATCGTGATCAATGCACGGTTAAATCGCGATTTTTCTTGAATTGATAAGCGCTTTATTTCTATCCTTAATTTCATATCTAATCTCTTATTTCTCTCCTTAACCTCTTAATTCTATCCCTAATCCCTTATTTATATCCCTTACTTCTTATTTTTATCCTAAACCCCTTCATTCTATATCTACTCCCTACCCTTGTTCCTATCCTTAATCCCCTTTTCCTATCCTCAACTCCTTAATTCCATATCGATTTCCTTATTCCTATATCTACCCGCCGATTTCTATTCTTAACCCCATAATTCTATATCTACCTCCCTATTTCTATCCCTAACCTCTTCTTCCTATCGCTAACTCTTTATTTCTATATCTAATTCCTTATTTCTGTATCTAATTCCTTATTTCTATATATACTCCTCAAAAGCATATACAACCCTTTATTACTATTACTGACCCCTTACTCCTATGCTTGAACCATAATAGAACCTTTATTTACATATTGAAGTTATTATATTAATATCTTACCACTTACAATTATATCTGACTTGAAACCTGTGTGTAACCCCTCATAATTGTGCCTTTCCTATTTTAGCTATACTTCAAATTCGAATAACTACAGGATGGCCCAAAAGTCACTTTACCGAGAAAAAATTGAATATTTCCTTTACAGCTCGATCAAATGGGCTCATTTTTTTACCAAGAATAGAGGCATGTTCACACTCCAAATCCATACGGATAAGCCTAGTGAGAGCCTTTATTAATACCACTATTGACCTCAACAAGAAAAATTTTACTTTTTCACAGATGGACAAAAAGGTCACTTTGTCGAAAAAATTTGAATATCTCCGTTACGGCTCGAGCTAACGAGCTGATTCTTTTATCAATGATAGAGGGACGTTCAAGCTTTATATTCACAAAGACATGCCTAGCAAGATTCTTTGTTAAGTATATTATTTTCTATCCTCTCTGTGAAAAAGTAAAATTACTTAGGGCAATCCAAAAGTAGTGAGGGAGGTCCCTTATTCCCTCAAGCAGAGGTCTAAAAGAGTTTCTTTTTTTACCAATAGATAGAGCGTGTTTCGCTCTATCTTCCTATGCTATTTGATCACTATTAAGCTATTATCGTAATGATAAAATTTCGATGAAATCTGTTTTTGTCGCATATACGCTGGTAGCATGAACATAAAAGCTTGTGAGTGTTTTTGGAATAACTTTTGATAGAAACACGATAGAAAACTGCGGTTTTCGCCGTTAGAAAGAGGAGATGAAGACGCATCGAAGTATTTATAACTGATTTTTATAATCTGCTTTTGTTAAGGTTTCAGCTCACCTTTTACAGAGGAGACCTATTCCATGAGTTGTTTACAGTGAATTTTCAACATTCGTGTTCACATTCAAACCACTTATTGAAGATCTATAGACTGCGAGACACTCAGCTATCTGAGTTCGATTATTTATGGATAATACCTCTCCTAGACGAATCTCTAGTACAATATACTATCAACTTTTTTGCTTTTTCTTTTTTTCCTAAAACGAACGTTTTTCCACTGGTTAAAAACTTGAATATAAAAACCGTCAGAACTCATGGCAGAAAAATCGATAATATATGATTCGATGCGTCTTCATCTCTTCTTTCTAACGGCGAAAACCGCAGTTCTCTATCTTGTTTCTATCAAAAGTTATTCCAAAAATACACAAAAGCATTCATGCTACCAGCACATATGCAACAGAAACAGGTTTTATCGAAATTTTATCATTACGATAACAGTTTAATAATGATCAAATAGCATAGGAAGACAGAGCGAAACACGCTCTATCTATTGGTAAAAACAGAAATGTTTTTATACCACCGCTTAAGGAAAAAAAGTACTTCCCTCACTACTTTTGGATTGCCCTAAGTATTTTGTTGAGGTCATTAGTGGTACTTTATAAAGGCTCTCTCTAATCTTGTTCGTATGGATTTAAAGTGTGAAGATGCTTCTATTATTGGTAAAAAGATCAGCCCGTTCGCTCGAGTCGTAGTGGAGATATTTCATTTTTTCTTGGTATTGTGGCTTTTGGACCATATACAGGGCGGACCAGAAGTCAGTTTATGAAAATAAAAATTGAATATCTCGGCTACAGCTCTAGCAAACGAGCCGATCTTTTTACCGATAATAGAGGCATGTTCAAGCTTCATATTCATAAAGATATGCCTAGAGAGACCCTCTGTTAAGTATACTGTTTTCTTTTCTATCTGTGAAAAAATAAAACTTTTCTTGTTGAAGTCAATAATGGTATTTAATAAAGACTCTCACTAGGCTTATCCGTATGGATTTGGAGTGTGAACATGCCTCTATTCTTGGTAAAAAAATGAGCCCATTTGATCGAGCTGTAATGGAAATATTCAATTTTTTCTCGGTAAAGTGACTTTTGGGCCACCCTGTATATATGTGAATAAGTTAGAAAAAAACCAAAGAAGCTTGGAAATAACTGAAAGCGTGGAAGATAAATCTTGGAACAACATAAAGAGAAGATAATGGGTAGAAAATACCAAAAGTGAAAAATCCAGAAGAAGAAAAAATATATATGTCATCTATACCATATATAGAAGAGAAAAGAGAAGTAACACAATATAAAAATGAATTACACTACAATAATCTTATTTTGTGGTTTCTGGACGTTTTTATTCAAATTATGAATGAATTTGAAAGAAAGAAAACAACTACTAGATATAGAAAGACGTAAGAAAAAGAACATTGTAGAATATTCTTGGATCATAGAACAGGAAAAAGTTAAGAAAATATCTATACAATAGCATAATACTTTATTACAGCCAACCAACTTTCGCATAACATGATTCCAGGAGACTCATAGCATATTTCATACTTCAGTCTGTGAAATAAAAATTTTTATCTTCCTTTCTCATTTTTTGAGAACATAGTTCACTAAGAACTTGGTTAGTAGTACAAGAATTAATTGAATATAAAGGGTTTTATTTAAGGATACCCCCTTCTCTATTTTTTGTCGAACTTTTCGAAGAAATTTTTTTTGTTTCTGTGCGCTGTAGATAGATCATCTGTTGGTATTTCAATCGTCATTTGAATGACCTCAATCTGCCTCTCCGTTTCGCTGCTATTGGAAGTCCATGGGAAGCTGTCGCCCAAAAAAACATTTTTCAAAAGCTTTTTTTTATGTGCTCAGTGGATTCTACATGAAAAGTTGTTCATAAGAATGTTGGAAAAAAACCAGACCGTTCCGGAACTTATTTTCCATTTTTCTCAAAAACTGACTTTTCACCCATGTTACACGATCGTGCCACGGATAACCTCCCTTTAAGTTTGTCCGATCGGGGTGAAATTTTTATCACAGATACTTTGAGGTATTCTCCAGAGGTAAAATCGACCGTTTTAATTTCTGATGTTTTCATTCGAACTTATAGGATTGTGAAGGTTAGAAATTTAGCTATGGCAAAAAACTTTTACGTATTTTTTTTATAAAAAAAAGAAAGTGAGCTTTTTAAAAAAGCTAAAAATACCTCTGAGATGCTTCTATAGGTATTCCAAAAAAAACTTCAACTTAATCGGACAAAATTTAAGGGGAAAAACCGGTGGCACACAAAGACCCTATGAAAAACCATTAGTTTTCCAAAAAATCCAAGAAGACCCCTTCTGAAAAATTTTTCCTCGAACACGTGTCTCATCAATTTAGGCCCACTATCTGTAGTAAAAATTTCAGCTTGATCAGACTTGCTGTCTCTGAGATATGGAAATCATGAAAAGAGAGGGGGAGGTACCCTTAAATTACAAAATTTTTCTTTGTTAAATTTTATCTCGATGTATGATAGAAAAGAACCACTACTATAATCAAAAGAGATAAGCAAACCAACAATGTTATCGATAGGTAATAACCATCACCAGTATAATCAAAATAGATAAATAAAGCAACGATATTATTGATTATGAATAACCTATTACTGGCAGTAATGACTGCAATAACATTGGAATCATTAAAAAATTTTAATTTTCTTTTGCATTCATTGAAAAATAACACAAATGCTTGGTTAGGAATTCGAGTGATGAAAAGTAACGGAAAACTATTCGATCACATATATATAGATGTCGGTAACGTCTGTTCAAGCCTTCAAACATTTTTGTTCGTACCAGCAACGTAACAATTGAACTCAATTTTTTGTTAGTAGCGGTTGCTAAGAAATTTCTAAAATTATTTATGATTTGATGGATGCAGCTGCTGATTTTCTAGAAAAATCTGTGACTCCACCGTACGGCGTATATATCAAGCTATTAGTATCAAATGCATGCGGCAAGGCATGCACGCATCATATATTTTATTTATATTGATAACGAATCGCGAACGCACATTATCAATGACAAAAATGACAGGAAAAAGAAAAACATGTATGTATATACTTACTTTGATTGACATCACTTTGCGTGATCAAATAATATTTAGAGGTAAGGACAATACCATGTGCCCATTTAATACACAAAAGACCTGTCTGTATGTATCTATAGTAGATGAAGAATAAAATTGTGTATCGTATTCTTGTGTTTCTTATTTTCTTCTATCTCATGTTTCTATTCGAACTCTCCATCTACGGGAAATATCAAGACAACCATTCATCACTTCAGACTTTACAAATGCGTTCGCTTCAAGGCGATAATACTATCGTACGAATCGCTCGACTATGTCCGAAGGCTTATCGTAGCTTTATCTCGTTGTCAATTAATAGCAGTGACTTCATTTTGATGCTGTTTGCCTGTGAGCATCAGCGAATGTACGTAGATGCTCTCGTCTATCTTTTCCATGCAAATGGAATGACTTGGTTTCAATGGAAGTTGACTAACGCCAGCGTTTTAATCGAACAAGAGTATGATGTTTACTGCCAAGTAAATGGTGATCACAGTCCTAAACCAGCTCAAATCCACTTTTTGGAAAGTAAGCGTGTTGGTATAGTATTTAGATTACGCTGTCAAAAGAATCTTGTCGCAGAGGACACTGTCAATAAATGGTTATTTACGTTCGTCCACAGAACTCGTGGGAACCCTAGAACGAATACAACGCTGCATGTGCCGATATGTTGGCAAATAGAGCGAAAACATTCGATTGCTCTTTTTCTTAAGGCAATTGATAAGAATATATCTGTTGACCATGTTCGCCAATGGATTGACTACCATCTGTTTCTGGGTGTCAATTACTTCTATATTTACGCTCGAACAGATTTTCACCGTTTAGGTCTACAAGACTATATTGACAAAGGTGTCATTGAGTATGTTTTATTTCCTATCATAGCGTCGCTGAATACTAGAAAATTCCCTATGATACCGTGGAAGGAAGCTGCAAGACTAGAGACTAGTTTCGACCAAATTTTAGCTACCACCCATTGTTTAATGGAACACCGAGCTGCTATGGAATGGATGGGAGCGTGGGACGTAGATGAATATTTGTACTTACCCGCGATAGAGCGTAAAAATGAAACTTATAAATCAACGTGCGATAGATATAGATGTCGATCAATGTTGCAAAACCAACTTCAACAGTTGCAAAACTATGATGCTATCTTGATTAAGCGTATGGATTTCTTCGCTTTGCCAAATGTATTAGTTAACAGAAGCCAACGAGTTGTCGAACAGTTTGTTTTACGAACTCCACGTACTCAAATTCAATTTCCGAAGCCATTGGTGCGAGCCGCGTGCACTTCGTTTATAGATGATCGGCACGATGTGGTTCTGCAAAAGCATGGGAAAATATGGACGACAGACATACCCAACTTTCGGATTAACCACTATCAAGCGAGTATCACAATGAAACGAAATCAACATTATTTGGAAAGACACAAAATTAATATGAGTCAACTTGTGCTCGATCTGACTTTGCCGCACTTAGTTGAGCAAATATATAACTAAGAATAAATCTAGCATAAATGTAGCTGTTTAAATACTTTTCTCTGACTATTTAATCTTTTGCATAGTTATTTGAAGTTTGCACGAATATTCAAAGTGGTATACAGATACTTAAGAGAGGGTCCATGAGTGCGTCAAGAAAGACCATTTTATGATAAAAATTGACATGTAGTTTTTGTTTGTACCAATCGATTCCCCACACAAAACTAGACTCATGAAAAATTTGTTAGGCTCCTGCGATGTAAATTGACAGAGTTACAGACATTGAAACTAGGAGAGGCTAGAAAACCTGGAAACAAAACGACCTCCAATGTTTGACTTATATCTCTGTCATTTTTTTTCGTTTCATTTGAACAACATCTCACTCAAAAGAGCACGTAAAACTCAACAAAACACAATTTATATTTTCATAAAAAACTGAGGCTTAATATTGAAAAAAAAATTGTCCTACAAAACTGTAGTTTTTAAAATAATTTTTTTTCATTGTAAGTTCTTTTTGTATATGATAATTATTTTAAGGGGCAGTTTAATCTAGTATATCTTGTAGAGGGCTTCGGGCTCTACAAAACCCTTATAAAGATTGCGAAAAAAACGCTTCAAAAAAGTGAGAAAAAGCTAAAAGAACATCATTTCATAGGCATAGCTTTGTACCTTTTTAATTAGTATTTAGCAGATTTTGATTAGAAAAATTATGACATAATTAAAATTAGTATGATACTCTGAAGCAACGTCAAAAAATGAGCCGGATTATGTGCATAGGGTAGTCAATAAGTTCTTGAACTATCAAATATTTCATCCTAATTAATTTGATTCCTGATGTTGGCCGAGACGAGTATTGACATCTGTCGTGTGTTAAAATACCAATACGAAATTTCACAAGTGTCTATTATGACAAATATATAATCAACTTTTGCAATACTTCTGCTTTTGGATGGAAACACTTTGTATTCGCTCAAATATAAAAATTCGATAGTTATTAGGTTTAGTTACTACATAAATTCATGATGAATTAACTGCTGCTTATGGACAAGGTGTTGTTTCACATAGTACAGTTGCTTATCGGATTGATCGATTTTCAAGTGGACGGGAATCGTTAGACGATAATCCTCGAAGTAGTCATCCGTTGTCCGTCATTACTTAACAAAATATTGAAGCTGTTAAAGACCTGATAAATAATAATCCACACATTAGTAATGATTATATTACTAACATGTTAGATACATCACATGGGAGTGTACATACTATTCTCAAACAACACCTTAAGTTAAAAAAGGTATCGTCAAGATGGGTACCTCATAAACTCACTTTAGCACAACGTTGGCGTCATCTTGATATTTGTGTCGAAAATTTACAAAAGATTGAAAGCAGGGAATGAGAACTATGCGACATAGTTACCAGTGATGAAAGTTGGTTTTATCATCGAAAAATTAAATAAAAAAAAAAGAATCGAAAGCTTAGATAGCACAAGGAAAAAGTCCTCGAACAGATATGGGAAGACAACAATTTGAAGAAAAAACAATGTTCATTATATTTTTTATGACAAATGAACCTTTAGTTATTCGTCATCTTCCTTCTGAAACATCGATCAATACCATATATAACTTCATCATGACAACGCACGACCACATATGAATGACATTGTTTTTAATTATCTTCAAAAAGAAAAACTCAAAGTTATGGCTCATCCGCCATATTTACCTGACCTTGCTCCTTCAGACTTCCGGTTGTTCAGTTGCTTGAAACATAGTCTTGGTACGTGTCCAGATACTACAAGTTTGGCTGAAGCGTTATCTAAACAATTCAATTCAATACTTATTCAAGAATACCGAAAGATGTTCCAGACGTAGATTGAAAGGATGAAACTTTGTATCGAACATTTACTGTAAAAAGATTAGCAGAATGTTTTTTCTATGAATAAATATTTGAAAGTTCAAGAACTTATTGACTACCCTATGCACATAATCCGGCTCATTTTATGACGCTCCTTCAGAATATCATACTAATTTTAATTATGTCATAATTTTTCTAATCAAAATCTGCTAAATACTAGTTGAAAAGGTACAAAGCTATGCCTATGAAATGATGTTGTTTTAGCTTTTTCTCACTTTTTGGAAGCGTTTTTTCAAAATCTTTATAAGGGCTTTGTAGAGCCCGAAGCCTTCTACAAGATATACTTGATTAAACTGCCCCCTAACATAATTATCATATTGAAAAAGAACTCACAATGAAAAAAATTTAGTTTAAAAATTGCAGGTTTTTAGGAAATTTTTTTTTTCAATATCAAGCCTCAATTTTTTATGAAGGTATGAATTGGGTTTTGTTCAGTTTTCGTGCTCTTTTGAGTGAGACGTCGTTCAAAAGAAACGAAAAAAAAATGACAGAGATATAAGTCAAACATTGGAGGTCGTTTTTTTTCCTGGTTTTCTAGCCTCTCCTAGTTTCAATGTCTGTAACTCTGTTAAATTACATCACAGGAGCCTAACAAATTTTTCATAAACCTAGTTTTGTGTGGGAAATCGATTGATAGAAAAAAGCTACATGTCAGTTTTTATCATAAAATGACCCTATTGACGGCTGCTCGATAGGCTCATAAAGTCTCTCTTAAGCAGTGAAATATAAGTTTTAAAATGTTTTAAATGATCAGTGTCGTATCCAGGGGCTGGCAAACGGACAATTGCCCAACGTAGATTTTCATTGTTAAGTTTTTACCCATTG
Source organism: Macrotrachela quadricornifera (assembly GCA_022393335.1). Lineage (NCBI taxonomy): Eukaryota > Metazoa > Rotifera > Eurotatoria > Philodinida > Philodinidae > Macrotrachela > Macrotrachela quadricornifera. The sequence continues at coordinate 1,043,147 of JAJEKB010021106.1, read as the reverse complement.
AAATTTTACGTTTTCAGAATCCTCGATTTATTTTTTGATTAATTAGTATCTGTATTTTTCTTCTGTTTGAATCATATATGCACCCTTTTTTTGTTCTTTCTAGTAGGAATTAAACAGAACAACAAAATGACAAGTGCACAACTGTATATATACATATTTATTCTTATCTTTTTTCTTTTATATTTTTCTTTTGATATCGATATAGACGAATGGACAAGACAGTAAACCGGACGAGACAGGTTATAATTCATTTTCTTCTGTACCAGTATCATAAGAAAAGATGAAAAAAAACAAATATATACAAGTAACGCTCGTCCGAAGACTCGCTCAGCTCTTTCTCGTAGAAATCATGTTTTTAAACTACCGTCATGCTATTCATTTATAAAAGTCAAAAAACCGAAGTCAGATTCAAGTTCCTTCACCGCAACTGTCCTTCACCAAACTTCATCAAATCAAATGCTTTTAATTTTAAAATTTGTCATTTCTTTCAAAAAAATTGAGGTTCAAAAAATTTTAATGCAACTGACTTCAAATTCGAATTTCTCGTCCTCTATTACCGTTCGGTCAACCCTTATCAAAAAATTCCTTTTTGCGAAAAAAGTGATCCTTTGTGTAAAAAAATTGATCCGAAAAAAATTTTAAAAAACTAACATCAGATTCGACTTCCTCGACCCCCGATTACCGTTTGGTTCAGATTTATAGAAAATATTAAGAAAATGTTTTTTTGACTTCGTGCGGACATACAAGCAAGCAATCAAGCAAGCAAGCAGACAATTTCTGTTTGCAAGACTCTTCTCTATGAGAAAGAGAATAATTGTGCACCTATTCATTTGATTGTTCTATTCTAAAAAGTACTAATACGAAGCTATGTCGAATGAAAAGCTACGAAATACGTTATTGAAATACAATTTTTCCAAAAAAAAATACGTACCGATGCTAAAAATTTAACACAAGATTCGAATACATCTGCAATTAGTATAATTACACCTACAATAACTAATGATGACTCTAATCTATGTTTATTCGGTGATCCTCAAGATTTTGGCCAGGTGCATAATGAAGTGATTTTGAATGTCAAAGTAATGAATTGAAAGTGATTAATTCTCGATCCGATACTTATACCAATGATATCGATTATTATGTATTAAATAAATTATCGATTGATGATTATTTGAAATATTCTCCATTAACAAATCATTTTAAACCTGATAAAAAATATTTATTTCCAAAGTTATATTCGGATGATCGTAAACATTCTTGGTGATTCTTGATCAATTGGTTGAACGACAATTCATTTTATGTTTATCCACTATATATTGAAGGTAATTACTGCGTAAATTGTGTATTATTTCGTAATGTACAAGGCCAAAAAGTTGGATTTTTTGTTGATAAACCTTGCCATCAATAGAAACATTTGAAACATTTTACTACGTCATGGAAAATCCATACCCATGTAAACACCAAACGCAGAATATATGCGTTCAATCGCGATTTTCTTCTAAATCGCGTTCAGACGCAATTCTATATGGAACCGCACCTGGACGCAAGAAATGTTTCACTGGAGACGCGTTTTCACACAAAAAATATTTACATGGGTATTAATTCACAATTTCATCAGAACTCAATAGTTGCTGCCGATGATTTTATGCGTACATATCAACATCCAGCGTTATCAATTTTATTATTAATTAACAAAAACAGAATTGAAAAAATTAATCATAATAAAGCAATATTAGCACCAATTATGAAAATAATGATTACCTGTTCATGTCAAAAGATTCCTATCCCTAATCACAGAGAGGAAACCATCGATGATATAAGACAAAGTATAAATGTAATTGATTCTCATTCTGGTTTAAATTTTATTGCATTATTAAAACAACATATCGATACGAGTGATAAAATTCTTCGTGAGCATATGGAATATGGATCAAAAAATGCGTTTTATACAAGTTCAATAACTCAAAATGAAATTATTGACTGCATACACAAATACATTTTAAAAGAAATTTTACAACGAGTAAAAAGTTATTTATTATCGATTATTGTAGATGAAACAACAGATGCATCAACAGTCGAACAATTAAGTCTTTCGATACAATATTATGATAAAAAAACAAATGATATACGAGAAGACTTTTTAGCATTCATTGAAACCATTTCGTGCACCGGTGAAACAATAGCTAATGTTATTCTTGCTTATTTGACGACACATAATTTACCATTTGATAATTGTATAGGTCAAGCATATGATGAAAGATCTAATATGGCCAGTATTTATTGAGGTTGTCAAACATTAATTAAGCAACAATGTCCAGATGCAGAATATTATCATTGTTCTACCATTGTCTCAATTTAGCATTGATGAATAGTTGCAATATTCCACAAATTCGTAATATGATGGGCACAATCAAGGAAATAATTAATTTTTTTATAAACCCATCAAAAAGAATGCATACTCTGCTGTCTGAAATTATGGAGTATCAAGGTGAGTATATTTGTTTAACAAATAAAAAACGTTTACTTCGTTTATGTAATACTCAATGGATTGATAGAAATACTTCAATTGAAACATTTTTACAAATTATATTTTCCAATTATTAATACATTAGATAAATTTAGATATGGAATGTTGAAAGATTCGACTGCTGAACAATTGTACCATCCCATAAACAATTTTTAACACATGATATCAACTTGTATTTCATGTTTTTTATTATCGGATATTGTTCCAATTAGTCGTTTACTACAAACAGAAACATCGGATTTTTCGTCGGTTAATCGATATATTAATGATTTATTAGATACATTTGAACAACGAAAACGTCAGGCTCAAGATTATTTTCATAATGTTATTTATAGTCATGCTAATGGATTATGTAAAGGATTCTTTGTCACACTATGTATACCATGTCATTCAATATTAGCTTTACGAAAACAAAATATATTAATTTGTGATTCAGAACAATTTTATTGTGACCATGTTTATTTACGATTCTTAGATGAATTAATCAATATCGTTAAAAGTCGATGATCTGGTTTAAAAAGCGAACGAATAATTTCGTTGAGCAAATTGCGACCAGAAATAATTGTAAATAAAAACCATTTGAATTAATAAAAATTTATCGAAACAATTTACTGCTCGTTTACCATCATTGTTACAATTAAATTCCGAATTAGAAAGATGGTAAAAAAATGTAAGGATTTGCTTAAAATAAAAATGGATGATGAATGGAGGAAAAAAAATGATTGAATGAAATAATTAAAGAAGCAGATAATGTATTATATCCAAATGTTCGTTATCTATTAATTTTCTTGGCAACATCATCTATATCAACAGCATCTGCCGAAAGAAGTTTCAGCCATTTGTGAAGAATTAACTTATTGTCGTTCTAGAATGAAACAAAATAGACAATGGACTTGCTGCTGCATATATTCAAAAAGATTTGGATATAAATCCAAATGAAATATTGAAGTTATATACACAAATGCATCATCGTCATTTTGATTCTGGTTAAATCTGAAGTATATAATTAAAAGAGCATATTCCATTTTTTTTTGTATTATAAAAAGGACCATGTTTCATTTATTTTGTGTTATTGAGAGAACTACATATCATTTGTTTTTTTTTTACATTATCAATAAAAAAAAATTTTTGCCTATCAAGAAAAATCTTGCCATTTCGCCCATCGTTTTTATTCAATACAACAGAAGTTTGTCCATTGCTTTAAAAATTCTGGATAGGCCACTGCAAATGATACTGATGCAAAATACAAATAAAAAAAACAACAAACTATGTCCAAGTGATATAAAGGATAGAAGAAAAGAATAAAGAATGTATATCGAGAAAAAGTAAACAACGAATCACTACAATAAATAAAAGGAAATATGTTTTTTTTTGGTTTCACATTTTTTTATCACATTCCAAATACTTATAAATGAGTTAAAAAAGAAAACGCCTATCATTTCAGTATATAATTATTTAAAGAGAAAATCTAAATTTATAGTTTTATTTAATTACTTCAGATCATTAATAACTATTCTTAAATTAATCTTTAAAAAGCATATTAACAATTGGTACATAGGAAATTAAATTTGGTTTCGAATAAAGAAATATTGAAAATATAACTAAACTTGAACCTAATGTAAATAATATTGTTAATTGAAAATCAAATAATACCATACTGACTAGACATGAAATTACAATAGCTAATGATGTTGCAAAACATTTTAGAATATTATTAGCATATTTAACAACTAATGCAACAATAAGACCGCCAAATGATTGAACAAGTATAGCTATCCATACTATATTTGTATAACCATAAAAAAATCCTTTTGTTTTTACTTCTTCATTATCAGATATGTATGTTGTTATAATACCAAAAAATATTCCAAAAACACCCAATTGAATATTACGTATCCATACAGATACATCACTTCCTTTGAGAATTTTTTCAAAATAAACACCAGAGAAACCACTTAATATACCTAAAGAATATATATAAATCATTTTATTAAAAAAATTTTTATTTTCAATTTTGCTTTAAACTTACAACCAGTAATGACAGCAATTAATCCATATACAGCATTAACATCTTGTTTTGGTGTTGTTGATATCATATTTTCAATTTGTACAAGAGAAATGCCAATAAAAAGAAGAAATAATGCAAACCATCGAGTAAGATTTATTCGATGATGAAGTATAACTATCATAAAAATAGCTGTTGTAAAAATTTTCATTTTATAACTAACCTAAAATAATATTTTTATGTAAAAAATTTCATTGTTATCAAATTAAAAAAAAAATTTTCAAAGAAAAGCAAATATTAACCTGACATGTAGCAGCATCTAAATTTGAAATTGCAATAAAAAAAAGATTATTTTGTAATGTATAAAGTAAAGCTGGTAATCCAGTTTTAAATGTATCAATAGGTTGACGTATTATTTTATTATAAATTAATTTAAAACTTGTTACAATATTACGTTCTTCATTAATAACTAAGAGTATACTTAAAATTGTTTTTTGAACTTCTGAAATAACAACAGCTGTTGAATTTATAAAACGTGGACCAGATGTTGTACGTACATAACGTAGTAATAATATACTCACAACATTATGTAATGTTAATACAATTAAACTAACACGTTTCATAAATCCATTAGAATGGTTTGTAAGTAGTGTTGTCGAATAATTTGATGTCATGTTCAATCCTAAAAATTTATATTAAATTATTTTAAATATAATATTCATACAATTTTACACAAAATACAATTGTATTCAAATGTACATACATGATTATTTTAGAATGATTCTCATTTTGATAACTATTTTTTTATAGTTATTTATAACTTTATGCAAAAAAAATTAAATAAAAGGTTGATTATAGAGAAAAAAAATCTCACTTGAATACGAAGGACGATCGATTAAACGACCTTCACCATCTTTCATATCAAGAACTGTTTGATTTTCCTAATCAAATAGAAAAAAGTAGATGTTTTTAATTGTCATTCAAAAAGCAAAATGAAATTTATTTAAATTTGAGATGTATTTTTTTCTTTTATTGTAAATTTTATTTATTTACCTTGTGCATCATGGTCGAATTATTTTTTGAATAAAATAAGTTGTAAAACTTGCTTGTTTCATATATTTCTATTCTTTCATTGATTAATAACAAAAAATAAAAGATTCTATGATTGAAGTAAAAGAAAAATATCGAAAAATAGGTATAAACGATATGAAAAACGAAAGACAAGAAAAAAACGTTATATTCAATTTTTTTTATTCCTTCTATACGCAAAAGAATGCAATCAAGCATAACACGAATGACTCACAGGTTATTCTATGCAAAGCAATAATAAATATTAGTATTATATACTATACAATTCAATCATGACCATAAAGGATAACAACTAATGTTAATTCTATAATAAAAAATTGAACAAAATGTTTAATGACAGTATTGAGTTTTCAAGCGGCCTATAAACGATGTACTGTTCAACTATGAAGCAGTTAAGTGTAAAATATTTCGAAATGTTTACTTCAAAAGACTGTCGACAATTGAATTGATGTTAAAACAAGTTTTTTATCGTAATCATCGTATTTCTCGTACCAAGATCTTAACATAAGTACACGTAGGATATCTTAGACCAGGATTCGAGTTTTTCTTGAAAATATTCATTCTAAAGAACTTTCCAAGTAGAACTCGATGAGCTCTATACTTTCCATATTTCATTGTTCAAGTTTCAACAAATAATTAATTAGAAAATCGCTAATTAATGTCCAAAAATATGAACAAAACCTTCAAATTTCAGTAAAGCTCGTCAGGATTCGCTCCTAAGCATTTTAAAATGAACCTAATCAACTTTCCAGATAGATCTCGACGAGCTCTATCGATTCCATACCTTACTCATAAATTTGCCTAGGAAAAAGAGTAATGATTCGATCATTGGTATTATTTTATGTTTTTATGAATGAATTATTATTATTTTTTTGATACTGTTCATTATAGTGAAACAATGCAAATTAGAAACTATGAACGGATATTACTGAAATGAATGACACCACGAAACAGTAATACTCTGTAATATTTATTTTGGAATGGTAATGCAAGTTAATTGTATCTGATGATAATAAGAAAAAGTTATGGTAGTGTCCGGTATGTTTATTAGTTTTTGGCTTAGTTGTTTATCTTTTGTAACTTTTTTAGTTTCTGCGCATTTCTCTTTTCATTGAAGCTTGACCTGCGGTGATTGCTTTCATCTTTTTGATATATACGACTTTTTTCATTAGATACTCATAAAAGTTATACTTATGATGTAATTGATATTGACAGCAGAATTTGACTCTTTAATAATATCCAGGAAACAATACTCTCAGATCAGTTCTACTCCTTCATATGCGTTCCTTGAAACAATAACAGTCAACGAATCATCGATCGTGCGCATTTCATGCAATAAAACTCTTACATGTACAGATTTTCAAGCAACCGATTTATGTTTTACACTACAAGGACTTCTGATAAAACCAATTTTTGAATCAAATATTCGATAATTCACTAACTTTATTCTACCAATTAAAAACAAGTAGCGTGGATCGAGGCGATCCACTTGGTCCCTTGACTGTAGGTTCAGACTGATACCTTGCCAGCAAGTACATTCCTTTTAGAGATTAAGATTATGACTAAAGCCAACGGGATAGGTCTCGATAATAACAAGTACCACCGCTACAAAGTAGTTGAGGACCTAGGGGTACCCCCAATATATAACAGTTGAGGACCCAAGGATACCTCCAATATATAGTGCTTGAAGATCTGCCCCTACTAGGCTACTTGAGTATGTGTGAGTCCTAGCAAAGATACATTCTGATTGGTCGAAAAAATTGACCAATCTGAGGTGCAGACAAACACATCGTCAATTTCGAAATTGAGACCCTGACTACAGACAAGGGAAAATCTATGATAACCTTTAATCTATTCAAACAACCCCATGTTTCAACCGTATAGTAATGGCAATATTGAGGGTCTATTATGCCATTTCTATAATGGCCTACCCAACTCCCTGTTTTTCCACTATTATATTGGAAGAACGTCATAGTGTTCGAGGCGAACGGTAGCATCTAGAGGTGCCTTCATAGTATAGCACTGTAAGACCTAGACGTACCTTCATGATATAGAAGTTCAGGAACTACGGGTACCTTCATAGCATAGGGCTTGAGCAGCTACAGGTACGTTCATAGTATACAGCTTTGGGATCTTTGAGTATACCCACTGTATAAGGCTTGAGGAGCCATAGATAAACTTATACTATAGTACTTTAGGACCCATGAGTTCCTTTCTAGAGTAGAACTTGAGGACCCATGCTTGGCTCCATAGTATAGCAGTTGAGGACTCTGGGGTATCTCCAATATATAGTAGTTGAGGACCTATGGATACCCTCAATATATAGTACTTAAGGACTTATGCGTACATCCAATATATAGTGCTTGAGTCCTGCCCATAGTAAGCTATCTGAGCATGTGTGAGCCCTAGCAAAGATGCATTCTGATTGGTCAAAAAATTGACCAATCCGAAGTGCGGACAATCACACAAACACACCGTCAAGTTCGGGATTGAGACCCTGATTACAGTCAAGGGAATTTCTTTATATACTAAATCATTTACATTTTTCTAACTCATTTTTTCACTAATATCGAACATTTTTCCGCTGAAAATGGCTATAGAATCATAAAAGAACCAGCATTATTCTTCTTTAATCATGTCATTATTCTCAGTTTCTTGATCGTTTTTCCAACATAGAAATGAATTTTTCGCTTAATTTGCATTTTTTCGTTGAAACTTGTTATAGAATTTGAAAAGTAAAGAAGGATTATTCTTCTTTATCATATGAGTATTTCTGATTGTTTGATCATTTTTCCTGCTTAGAAATGCATTTTTTCCTTCATATTATCTTTTTTCTGCTGGCAATGACGATTTTTTCGTTGTTTCTCTGCAATATTTAGATTCTGGGGAATTTATTATCGATACACTCGTTGGACCGTCGTATATGGAAAAAGACATTTTTAACCTGAAGCCCATTTTTCCGCTTAAAATTATCATTTTTGTCACCGATCAGAAAGTTGCCCAACTCTCTCTTGTTTAAGTAATAATAAAATGATTATTTTAGAATGTTGAAAAATATTTATTTAAAAGAAGAAAAAAAAAGAAGCACGTTTAGTCAAATAATAAAAATTGATACACACTTTCTAAAATATTCAATCTCTACTCTTAAAACTAAGAAAAAAAAATAGAAATAAAATGTCAAATAGTTTTTATGCATTTATTGGAAATAATTCTCGTTTAAGTTGATGATCATCACGTTTTTTTGCAAGCCATCGATTACATGGAAATACAACTGTTTGATTTGTATACATATTAGTTACTTCAACTTTATTAAGAAACCAATCAGATGAAAAAGCACCTTTATTATCATGTTCAATATGTAATTTAATTAGTTGACCTTATTTTATAAATAAAATTATTTTTATAGAAAAATAAATATTTATTTCGGTTTTATTATTACCTAAATCTAAACATTGAATCATAAATTGATCAACTTGACCACGTTCAAATAAATTTCGTCCTTTTTGTTTTAATTGTTGTAACGCTGAATCCCCCAATGTTCCATAAAGTATAATTGATACATTAGCATCTGTTCCAGCACCTGATACAGTACCTGTATGAACAACAATTTTATAATTAATCATATGACGTTGACCTTGTTGTTGTTGTTGTTGTTGTTGTTGTTGTTGTTGAATAGGAGGATTTTGTCTGTTATTAACACAATGAAATACATCTCCTTGATTATTAATAGGAATCCATTGATCTACTGGAAATTCATATCTAATTTAAGAATAGTTCGAATAATTTATTTAATTAATAATTAAATAATAAAATCTAACCTAAAACCAGTGGATAGATCATTTATAATAACATATGAAACATGCCACATAGCTTTATGACCTTCATAATTTTTAAGAGGTAAATCCTGTCGTTCTTCATGACCTAATACAATATTACGTATTTCTCCAAGTGATTCACTTTCAAATGTAAATGTATTCATTTGTCCTCTACAAATTTTATATTTAAAAAAAAACAAAAAAAAATATTTTGTTTTATCTTCATTACCGTTGTAAAATTTTATTTTGTATTGTATTTCTTAATGAAATTTTTTTCGATCTTGTTTGATTTCCTTCAATAACAATCCATCCATGTTGTGTTGTACCAGCATTTTGTTTATCTGTTGTAACAATTTTAATTTCATATGAAGTTTTTCCACGTGGTGTTGATGAACCACTTTGATCATAATTAAAATTATCTTTTTTACATTTAAGTTCACGTACAATTTGTTTATCATCTTCACTTTTTGCTAGCCAACGATTACATGGAAATAAATATGTTTTTGTTGTATGATCTTTAAGCATTCGACGAATTTCAACACGATCTAAATGCCATCCTGGACCTAATTTTAAATAAAAAAAAGATTAAATTAAATAAAATAATTCATTTATTTCTCAATACCAAAACCCTTATTATCATGTCCAATACGAATTTTTTCAACAATATCTCCAACATCTTCAAGTTCATATATAAAAGTATCAATTGAACCTGATTGAAATTTTCCTTTTCTATCCGTTTTATTACATAACATAAATTGACCTGTTGTTTTTCCAATACCAAATATTTCAATAAAAACATTTGCATCTGTTCCTGCAGTAATTGTTTTTGATGTATAAACTTTTATTTCATATGGAACATCTTAAAAAAACAAATATATTTCAATAATAAGATATTTTTTTTCTTTACGTGGTTTATAAACTTCAGTTGCTGCAGAACTTGGAAATAATTCAACTTCAAAATGATTATCTTTATTTAACCATTTTCCACATGGAAATATCCATGTATGACCTAATTTAGGTACATCAATTTCAACACGTTCCAATAACCAATCAGACCCAAGACCAGAATGATCATGACCAATTCTTTTAAATAAATTAAATATATTTTATTATTTTATTTGAAAAATATTTTAAGTAATGACACTACTATATAGACAATTCAATTCAATTCTTCTATAGATATACTTATGATTATAGTTCAAACGATCTTCTATTTATCTCGAATTAAAGTTTCGTGTTTCAAGAAAAAACATATAATTGACAGTCGAATTAGAACTGATTTCTTAGAACCAAAATCGGATTATTATAATTGATAATCGGACTGAAATCGATTTATTGGAATCGAGAAGAGCATGGACAGTCAGTTTTCTAAAACTTTTTTGAATCAGAATTGAAACCAGAATCGTTTTTCAAGATCATTATTACATACAATCCTACTTTCTTTTCTTTCTGCTCACCTATTATGCATATGTTCTTGTTCTTTTCATTTCCGTTCATCTGTTTCCAATACTTTTTCGCACGATTTTGTTATCTCAGAACAATGGTTTCGGCCTCCGGGTTTCGGCCAGAACCAATAGGAACCACAGTTATTTTTTGCTAATTCCAGCGTATTTCCACCTGGAACTGCCTCGAACAAATATGAAAAATGGAAGCAGTATTCCGGACCGAAAAGCATCGTACCAGATCCTGACGATTCCGAATAAATCCACTAACAAGAATCTGCCCCGAAAAACGATAGATACAGATCGTAAATACTTAGGAAAAGAACCGTATCTTATGAAAACCTATCCGAGAAGCAAGCGTATCCCTACGGATTACTACCAAAAATGGTCTAACTTAAGTCATCTTCTCCAATCGTTCACCAGTCCCACAAATGAATCAAATAGGAATTTATTAGGACTGACCGAATCCATTAAGAATGCCATCGGAAGCCGTAAAATAAAATCACATAGGGATTCTTTCGGATGATAAATACGATCGTGTCCGAGTGTTGAGATTAAATACTAATTTGTTAAATATTAATGAGATATATGAAAAGCAAAGAGTAACCTTCTAATCTTGATATTAGATATCGAGCTCACTTTTTCAGGTCTTCCCAGGTGAAAGAATACGCCATCGTAAACGGCCTTAAACTGTAAAAAACGATGAAAAACGGTCACCTTGAGACCATCGTTTACGGTGAATCGTAAAACGGCTTGACAACGACGAAAAACTACAGTCGTTTCCGTCTTATCTGAAACGACAGCCGTAAGGGCTATCCTTTTTCACCGTTATCAAGTCGTATTTCGCCGTAATCTGCCAGCTCGTTTTACGGGCCGTTTTTTTCACTAAATAACGGTGATCATTTTTCGTCATATTTTCACCGTTTTAGGAGCTCACGTAAAGCGGCCTGTAATGATGTTGTTTTTTGCCGTTTTGCACCGTTTACGACACCGTTTTCTTTCACATCGGTAATCTGTTGCCTTTTGTCAAAAAAATATTTTTTTGGTCTATATATATATGAACGGTAACTTATTTTAAATGTAATGATTATTTTAAATATAGTGATTATTTTTAAAAAAATAATTATTTTAAATACAACGATTTTTTTTAATTAGTTTAGTCCAACACCAATATAAATGGTAAGTGGTTTTAAATAAAATGATTCTTTTTTTTATTTAGGTTGTTCCAATACCAATATGGATGGTAAGTTATCTTAAATAAAATAACTATTATTTTTTGTTTAGGCTGGTCAAATACTAATATAAATGGTATGTTATTTTAAATAAAATGATTATTTTTTTTATTTAGGCTGTTCTAATACCATCATAGATGGTAAGTTATCTTAAACAAAATAGTTATATTTTTACTTAGAATTGCAATTTTATCCTCAAAACTGACGATTAGTCGCCGATGTTTGCCCGTTTTGGTGGCATGGGCACCACAGTAGAGAATTGTAAATACGATAGTATGTGGTGATCGTACATCGTCGGATTTCGTCGTATACAATCATGTATGAGCATCGTAATGCTCGTCCTGAACAGTTATGATAGAGTCGACGAAATGAAAGCTACTACTACCTGATGTAGAACGTCAAAAAAACGGCGCGTTTTAGGCATGAAACGGCTGAAAAACGGCATCGATACTGTTCATGGTTATTCATCGGAAACGACCTGAAACGGCGCCGTTTCCGTTCCGGCGAAACTACATATACAAATCTGGGTTAACGGATTACGATGTTAAACGGCGAAAAACGACATCCGTTCATGGCCGTTTCATACCTCATACAGCGCCGGAAACGGCGCTCGGAATCATCGACCTGGGCTGTTTGAATAACTTACTTGCGAGGTGTTTAAGTAGAAAATGACTATGTGATTTAATTGACATCCCTATGTATATGTCTGTGACTATCCACGCATATTAAATCCGATTGTTAGATCATATCAGAAATTGAGCAGGATCCTACCGTAGGATTCGTCAATGATTACTTTACATGGATTTTCATCCTTCAGAAAAGTAAGCTCCCAACAGCGTAAACTCCAAATCTGTAGCTCACTGACGTTCTCATGTATTATCAAGTACTATTTGAAATTATGCTACTGCCGTTCTTATAACAGAACAATTGTGTTCTCTTTTTGATAATTTTGTTCTGTATTGGGAATGGCACTTCCGATTTCAGGAGAAATTTCTTGTGTATTAAATTATTAACTTTTTTTAGTCAGCTCTATAATTTCAAATATCATTATGTAAAATATAGATGCGTAAATGAGCTACAAATTTGGAGTTTATGTGTGGTGCCTACTCTTTTTGACCGATTCTTATCGGATTTTGTCGGCTAGTCGGATCCAATCGGATTCATGAACCTGAGAATGAGTACGATGAGCAATGACTGATTTTGAACTCAAGAATTGAGAGGTATTAAGTCGGACATGCGGAGAGAAATCTTATGGAGAAAATTTGTAGGAAATCGAAGCCGCATTTTCATTATTTTTACTATCCGAAAACGCGATTCCAGCAAATTTTTGGAATCATCAAGCTCTATCTTTTTGAGGACGGTGAAACACATCTTGTTTCACTTATTTTTCAATAGAGAAAAATATGTCTAGTTCACATTTAGCTCATAAATAACCGTATTTTTCATCTTATACTTTTCTTTTCTTAAATAGTCTTTTCAAATATCTTTTGTCCTTGTTGATTAGCTACAGTGAACTCATAATATATCTTTTCTTCTAATCATATTTTTCAAGAATGTTCTCATTCTTTATTGGGTATATATATATTCTTCTTCTCATCGATAAATTTGCGTCGATTGTTGAATTTCTAAAGCATATAGTTTTTCTTTCAAAATTGAAGTTTTTACTTCTTTAAAACGTTTTTACAATCAAAACTAAATAAATGGAATTCTATGGAAATAATAAACTTAATGGCAAGTCTTCGGACTCGTCTACAGTAATGACATTAGTGAGAATGACTTCGATTTTGACGAACTAGTCGATAACTTAGATGAGGTTGAATTTTCTAATGATGATTTGAATGCATATGAAGAGGTATTGGATGCAATTTAAATCATGAATAATGACTTCATCTCAATTTCTCTTCAAGAGCGAACTCCAATTTTACCGTTTAAAAGTTTTTTTTTTACTGAAGATAACTAGAAAGGTGATATGAGCAAATAAGGTTTTGAATCTTTTCTCGAGTTGATTATTCTAATGAGCATGAATAAGTTGCTAAATACGTTACGTTTACGGTCCCCCCACAACACATAAACAGACCGTATATGGGTAGTCGTATCGATTGACCAGGGAAGAGATCGGTTCCTTTAAATTTTTATAATTTACATTTAGTTGATAGTTCATTAGAATTAAAATGGAGAATCTAAAAACTATAGTAAAATGTACAAAGTTATGAATTTTATTGGAATTTTGCGAACGAATTTCCAGAAAAATTATAACTTTATTCACTACGAAAACGATTTTGCCCTCGTAGGATTAATCTTGATTGTTCTAGTTGAATAGAATTTTCCCATAGATACTTTTTTTTTGATGATCAAAACAATTTGATCATGAATTTCAAAAGAAGAAAAATGATTTACAAGATCTGCATTACATCTTCCTTTATGTTTCTTTATTTAGAAATTTTATCAAATCTTATAAGATCCAATTCGATTCATTGGTCAGTTCTTCTACGCTTCTTGTGATACGAATCTTGTAAGATCTTTCGCTGGTATTATATTATCTGATTCCTATGAACATATGGATCTTCAAGGACTATCCTATAGCACTAACCATAGGCCGTCAAAGGTTATTATATGAGAGCACCTCTAGGTTCTCAACGGCTATTATAGAGGGCATTCATCAGCAGCGGTTTTAGAGAGGACGGCGGGGCTATTGCACTGTTCCTTCAAAAAAATGTTTTCCATTTTTTCTCAGCAAAAACGAGAAAAAAAATGAATCGATACTATCTCGAATGAGCGTTGAGAAGTAGCTTTTGCCTGTGACTACCCCCTTCTCCTTCCGAAATATTGGATTCACTATTAGTACGCATGGATCCTCGAGGGACGTCCTGAATTATGTAAAGCAATAAAAAGATAAGACTAGATGAGCCAAAAAAGTAAGTGCGATTTAAAAATCTTAGGTTGTAAGGCTTCGATCTCTATAGATTAGTAATGTCATTACTTATCAAATGTCCCACATTTATGATTCATACTTAATCCGTTTTGGTTCATCAATATCCATAGCTTCTATTTCAAATAAATCTTCATGTCCTTGTTCAAATGGATCTTTATTTGTTTTAGATTTTGTTAATGGAACTTTGCCTATTATTAAAATAAAAATAATTTATTTTATTAAATAAAAATAAAAATAAACAAAGAACCTGTATCATTATGTTCTCCAAATATAATAATATAAACTTTTGAATTTGTTCCAGCTCCAAATTGCTTTCCAGTAACAACATTTATTCTATAGGTTGTAGCTAATACTATAAAGACAAGAAATAAACACAAATAGTTCAAATATAAAACTATTATAAATATTTTCAATGATTGTTATGACTATAATTAAAAATTATTTAGAATTGAGATAATACTGAAAATAATATTTATCTTTAGTATAAATAAAATGTTACCTTTCATGTCTAAATCATAATCAAATGATGATTCCGATTGAGTTTCATTTATAGGTGTTAAAGGAAAATTATTATTTTCAAAAATAGGAATTTCTCGTGATATAAGTCCATCATCTTTATCAGTAGATAACCATTTTTGACATATAAAATAATGTCTATTAAATAAGAATAAAAATTTATTATTATTAATTATATTATCATTATATACGTTATATTAGTTTGAGGATCAACAATTTCAATTCGATCAAGATACCATGCTGAACCAATCTAAAAAAATAAAGAAAATTAATTAACAGGTTTTTTTTTCGAAATCTTAGTTTTTTTTTGAATTGAACAATTTAAAAATACTTATTCTATAATTAAATATTTCTATTTATTTTGTTAGATTTACATTTTTTTGTTAATATAAAAAAATTCTTACTCCAGAATTATCGTGTCGAATTTTAATTTTTTTTAATTTTCCCAAAGGTACACATTTTACTTCAAAAATATCTTCCTAAAATAAATTAACAAAATAAAATAATGAAATAAAATCTATGTAAAACAAACTTGTTTTCGTTCAAATTTATTTTTATTTGTTTTTGATTGATTTAAATCTCTTTCACCTATATTTAAAAGAAGCTAGTTAATTTAATAAATAAAACCAAATAAATTTCACCTGTATCTCCTTCTTCACCATAAATTGTTAAATATACATTTGCATCTGTTCCTGCTCCTGATTTATCACCTGTAAATACATGTGCAATATATATTATTTCTAAAACAAAAAAAATATATCAATTATATATAATATAAATAATAATTAAATATTCTAATTACGATGTTGATTATTTAATGTATGTCCAGCTTGATCAGTTGGTAATAATTCTCTAACGGTTTGTTTATCTCCTTTACTTTTATCAAACCATTCTTGACAAATAAACCAATATTCATCAACATTATTTTTTCCTGTTGGAATTTGTTCATTAAAATATCGTTGAATATGTACCTATTTTAGATATTATCAAATATAGAAAAATCTCTTCAATCGTCGAATTAATTTAATCAAAACTCAAAATCTGTCAATACTTTGATGATTTTCTAAATGATCTCACGTTCTGTATTATTCTCTAAAACTATTTTTCTGTTATAAGTCAATTTGCAGAGTACTATAACACAATATTATGATGAAAAAAACATACCGTAATCCAATTTAAAATAGAGTAAAATATTAGGAGAATTTCTATATTAGAAATCTACTTTTAGAATCACGTCTAATCGAGCGCGTATTTTTACCAGATATAGGTACATATGTGTTCTACTTACTGTAATAGCGCCAACTCATTAAACATTTTCTAGGCTGTTTTAAAGGATACCCAAAAACCCCAAGTCTACTTCAATAAAAACTAAAGTAATGTTCGGAATCAGCTTGTCGAGCTGCCACAGATCATATATAAAAATGATCGTTTTTGTGAAAGTTAATTTTTCGTGAAAAAGCTGTGTCTCACAATCCCTGACGAGATTAAAGGTGTGAAACACGATGTACCTATTTTTCCTAATTATTTCAAAGCCGTCTTTGACGCACATTCAGATATACTTCACTACTATTCCTTAATTTGCAGTATCGAACTTCAACAAGGAAAATACTTCAAAGATATATTAACTAGACTTAATTTATACATAAACTCTGATAGTCAGTGAAGACGCATGTCACTATACGTGACGGGTTTCGAACTGCATTTCTCATGCTATATAATAACCTCAAAAGACCATCTATCTCGATCTGTGACGGATTATAATATTGCATATGTCACGATATGTGACAAAGGTCTTACTAAGGATGTCTGCTACGTCTGTGGGGGGAGGGGTGAATGTAAATTTCTACCCCTTAACACTTCCTTTCAAATCGTGTTTCATAAAAGGACTGATTAGAGGTTTTGACAGAAAAAATTCAGTTTTAGGCATGAATATTATATTTTGAAAAAACTCAAGGTAATATTTCGAATCGGCGGCATCAAGTTGCATCGAATGATATTCAGTTGAATATATTTTAAAAAAATATTTTTTTCCATAAATGAGGCCGAAATTTCCCATCCTTATTTTTTTTCAAATACAATTTTTCTTAGAAAATCTTTTATTTACTTAAAACCGATTGCCCGACTGGTATATTGTTACTTGTAGTTAGATGAAAATTCTTGCTAAGAAAAAAAACCGCATGCTCGCTCATTTATGCGGACACTTCCCACTGTATTTCGTAGACTTGGCTTAACCCTTTCACCACGATTCGGTTTTTCGAAGAAAACAGCTTCAATATATCAATTTTCCTTCATTTTCACGCTCAAGAAATGTACTTATTGGTATTTTCGGTTTATGGGAAGTATCCCTATTTGTCATTAGGATTTTTCCAATAAGATAAGCAACGTTGGTTTTTTCTATCCTCTTTTGTTCTGTGATACATGGGATTTTTCCAATTTGCCCATAAATGTATATATAAATACATACATCATTATAGTCCAGATAACGAAATAAACACAACCCACATTGTTCAAAATTTTCAATTTACATGCTGTTTGAAGAAACGGATACAGAGGAAAGCAGCGACTCACCGAGTGATGTGAGCAGTTTGGATAATAGTTTTTCAAGAATGCAATTCGAGTCATCAAGCTCTGAAGAACAAGTTACGGATGATGGTGATGAAGATATGGATTCACAAGTCTGGGACGAAATAGAATCAGAATCGGATACCGAATTCTCGGAGGATTATGGAATGATAGAAGAAGTATCGGCAAATTTGAGAGATGGTGCGATCAATCCTATCGATTGCTACCGACATTTTATCACTGATGAGATTATAAGTCTCATGGCTCGTGAAACCAATCGATATGCAGAACAACACATAAAAACGCAGTAGCGCACCAGACGATCGAAAACTCTTCAGTGGAAACCAACTACTTATGAAGAAATGCTCAAATTTTTTGGAATAGTTATCAACATACTATACATGTCTTTGACGGTCCAAAAAATGGTGTCACCAGGTGGCATTTGAAATGATATTTGGAATGTCGATAGTGAATGCTTACTTGATTTACAAAGAAAATGATGACACAAGTCGTGCGACAATGCTACAGTTTCGTGAAAGTCTCGTGCGGTCTTTACTTCTGGGTGTGCTATACGAGAATTCAAAACCTGGTCCGAGAGAACGTTCAACAAGCCAAACGAAACGGAAGTTGGCGGATCACAAGCTTGAAGAAATGGCGGGATCTGCCCGTGATGTCCGCAGACGCTGTGCGAGCTGCTACGAAAAAAACAGAGAACAACAATCAAGGGAAGTGAGCTATGCAGTTAGGGATGCACCAGTCCAGTTAACTGGGTACCCAGTGACACTAGGTACCCCAGTTAACTGGGACCCAGTGTCACTAGGTATTTATTTTAACTGGATACATATTCAACTGGTTTATTATTTATAAAATCATCAGTAGTTTCCTTTGTGCTAGGTATCCATGAGTCCAGTTAACTGGGTGCCCAGTGACACTGGGTACCCAGTTAACTGGGTGTCCAGTGTCACTGGGTACCCAGTTAACTGGGTGTATATAGGATGTGTAAAAATATTTTTCCAGATGGGTAACACTATGATTTTAGATAGCGTACATAAGGATCTTAATACCAAATTAAAGTGTGTCAAAAATGGAATTTATTCATGCTAAATGTAGGGATGCACCAGTGAGTTAATAACTGATATGTGGGTCCCAGTTAACTGGGACCCAGTTACCAGTTATTAACTGTCACTGGTGCATCCCTATATGCAGTAGCAAAGAAAATGAAAACCTTCTGTCCTGACTGTGATAAATTTTTTTGTCTTGAATGTTTTAACCAAAAGCATCATGTTATAGAATAAAGAACTAAAATAATATCAAAGACAATGCAGATGACAGGCTATATTTAACATCCTACCAAAGAAAAAAAAGCAGAAGAAAGTGCTTTTCTATACAGTTTCTTCTTAAAGTATAGCGTGGCCCACCGGTGGGCCACATCGCGGTGAAAGGGTTAAAAAATAATAGATAGATACGATTCGATTTGATTTAAATTTTGAAAAATCCTTATTATTCGTATTTTTGTCAAAATCACATATTGGATATAAAATTTTTTTCTTATATTAATAATCATTTATTCGTAGTATAATAATAAGAAATAAAAGGCGATATTCTTACTTTTTCAAGATACCATGCTGCAGCAAAATGTTCTGAATGATGACCAATTCGAATTTTTTTTATTTGTCCAACATCAGGAGCTTCAATTGTAAATTTATCAACCTTAAATAAAATAAATAAAAATAATTTAATTTTTTATTTAAAATAAAACAAATTAATTAAACCATATTTCTTTCAAAATTATCTTTTTCATCTCTAAGAATAATTTCTTCTGATTTTCCTTTAACACCATATATTTGGATAAATACATTTGCATCTGTTCCAGCACCAAGTTTATCACCTGTATATACTGTTATTACATATGGAATACCTTAAACAAATAATATATTAGATTTTATTTATTAATTAAATTATATGTATATATATACCGTTGATTTTTTTCTTTAAATCACCTGGAACTAATTCAAGTTCAATTTTTCCATCACCTTCTTTTTTATCTAACCAACGATAACATGGAAACCTATTAATATATACTTATTTCATTATATTTTATTAAAAATAACCGTTTAGAATCAGTTTCAAATAAAAAGATTTTCTACTATCAATTTTCGTTTTTTTTTTTCAAAAATGTTGTTTTAATAGATATATTTAGATGTTAAAATAAATAATTTATTTACTTATAAACTTCCCGACGCACGGGTATATCAATTTCTATCCAATCCAAAAACCATCCAGCCCCAAGATTTTTTCCATTATGTCCAATAATAATATGTCCAATCTATTTAAATATAAAAAAAAAACTAATAACTTTTTTATAAAATAAAACTCAAAAAAAAATAAACTTTTCCAATATCTTCAAGATCAAATGTAAATTGATCAATTGCATTTCGTTCAAATTTATTTGATGTATTAATAGATTTCGATAATTGAATTTTATCTGTTGTAAATTTTTCACCAAATAATTGTAAATAAACATCAGCATCAGTCCCAGCTCCAAAAACATCACCAGTTTTTATTTTAATATCATATTTTAGTTTTTCGACATTTTCTGTTACAGCACTTGGTAGTAATGTTCGAACTATTTCTCCATCATCCTCATCAACAGCAAGCCATCTAAATATTGATTTATTTAATTAAATTATTTTAAAAAAAGTTTTTTCAAACCTATTGCAAATAAATGTAATTGATTGAGAAAGATCATCACCTGGTCGAATAATAACTTTATCTAAAAACCATCCAGCACCCATTTCTATAATTAAGAATTAAATAAATAAATAAATTTATTTTATTTATTTAATTATAAAACAAACTTGTTCCATCATGACCAATTTGAATTTTTTTTATTTGATTTAATGAAACAGCTTCAATAATAAAACTATCAACCTAAAAAAGAAACTAATATTAAATGAATAAATATAATAATTAACAAACTAAACTTTATTTTTTTCAAATTTATCTTTATTTTTTAATGAATGTTCTAATGAACGTTCTAAAATAAAATAATTAATTTTAAATATATCATTAAAAAAAATCTAAATCTAACTTCCAGTATCTCCATATTCTCCATAAATTTTAATAAAAACATTTGCATCAGTTCCAGCTCCCATTTTATTTCCAGTATAAACATCAATCATATATTTAACAATAGGTAATGGTCTTAATATTCCTGGTCCTTGTGCTGGTAATTCTCTTACTATTTGTTTATCATCTTCAGTTATTGATAACCATCTTCCACAAGGAAATTTATATAATGCATTTGTTGTAAGATTTTGCATTTCAATCTATAGAAAAATTTCATTATAAAAAAACAAAAAAGAAAAATTAAAAATTTTATTTTTATTAAATACTCTATCAAGATGCCATGATGCCGATGTACTTTTATCATCAAGACGAACACGTAATTTAAATGGTGTTCCAACATCTATTATTCCAACTTGAAATTGATCACATTGACCAAATTTTAATGCATCAGAATTTTTTTCTAATTTTATATTTGATGATTTTCCCATATTTCCATAAAGTACAAGAATTACTTGAGCACTTGTGCTTGCTCCTCTTATATCACTTGTATATATCCATATATACCATGGAATAGCTATATTTAATAATAAAAATCAATAAAAAAAAATTTTATTTTATTTATTTACCTGGTGGACGAATTTCACGTAATGATAAATCTTCTCTTAATCGACGTTCAATACGTTTATCACCTTCATCTTGAGCTAACCAATTATTACATGGAAATGTTTGTCTAACACCTGTTGTTGAACATTCAACAATAACCTAAAATATTTATTAGATTATTTATAGAGTTATACGTATTAGTATTCATTTTTGAAGAATCAAAGACACATATGATGATATCACTTTCAGCTCAAGGCCCACAGACAGTTTGATATATACGAAAGTATTCTTTCTTGTAATCTAACCCTTTGGATAAATATATACAGAGTGGGTCATAAGTAACGCCCCGATAAGAAATTTAAATATCTCCACCAGATGTCGACCGAATAACCTGATATTTTTACCAATGATAGAGGCTTACTTGAAGTTTTTTTTCATACAGGAACCATGGACCAATCACTGTCATATGTAGAGTAGTGTCGCATATCCAGGATTTTGCAGATGCCGCATCTCCCTCGAGAGACGCCGCACCCACATCCGGGAGATGCAGTCATTTGGCATCGGAGATGTAAGATTTTTCCTAGAGATGCGCATCCCTCACATCCCCACCCGCATCTTCTGCGAGAAATACGACATCTCCAAAATCTTGGATATGTGACACTACTGGCCCTCATATAATGCGCCCCAAACAACATCTAATTTTGTTTTTATAAAAGTCGAAAAACAGAGAGAGAGAGAGAGAGAAAGAGAAGAGAAACCGTTATTGGGTCTATGGTTTTTTTTCCATTATTGTAAGAGTGAAAACTAGTCTTGCTTGTGCCGATCAGAGGTTTGTATGAGTCTTCTATAATGCGCTCCGAATAATGCCATATTGTGTATTCACAATAGTGGAGAAAAAAAGATGACGAGAGAACAAAGAAACTGTGATTTGGGTCATGATTATCTCTACTATTGTAAAGGTGGAGGATAGTGTTTGTTCGCGTCGATCAGATCTTTGTAAGGATTCTCTACAATGCGCCCGATACAACACTATGTTGTGTGTTTATAATATTGGGCATAGAGAGAGATCGGGAGGTAGAAGAGAAACCGTTATTTGGACCGTGTTTTTTCCCACTCCTGCAGAATACAAGAGGAAAACTAAGAAACAAATCAATAATGAATATCAAAGATATTCTCTTAACTGTACTGAAAGACTTATTCAGGAAAGTAGTTATGTTGGTTCGCAGGGTAATAGTGTGGATCTATAGTCAAAGAATTCAGTGGATCGCTTTTGTTTACACTATTTGAACATAAAAACCTTTTCATTTGTGAATCTTATTTTAAAACAAAAAAAATTATTTAAATTGAATTTTAAATAGAGTAGAAAACAAAGGATCTTGAACTCCAAAACCGATTTGAAAACAGTACAAAGGCATAAAGTTCGATTACAAGCGCATTTTTATCAGATGCTCCAACACATATATCCTACTTATGATAATAAAGCAAATTCATGAAACCTTTTCCAGATTATTTTACAAAATGCCTGAAGATCCGAGGTCGTTATTAGCGTCCATGGATGTTACTTCATGACGCCAACTTATATTCTATATATACACATACATATTTTTCCTATTTTTTGTCCTATATGTGGTTCTAGTGATTATATACATATATATCTTTTCTTTCTTTTCTGTGGAATATGTATTGTTATATTGATCATCATGAGATCTTGATAATCTTTTTGTTGCGTCATTTCGATTTTTCTAGTATGCTTTTGTATTTCTTCCTTGATATATCCCAGGTCGAACAAAACGGTCCGTATACGGCCATTTACGACATCAAAACGAACCGTATACTGGCCTGTATGAGTGGGCGCAGTAATACGGTCCGTTTTGACTCCATACATAGCCGTATAGTAACCGTTTAGAAAGAGAATACAGCGCGTTTACGATGCCGTAAAACTGCGCCCACTTTTACAGGACGAAACGGTTCATTTACTGCCGTAAAGGTACCGTTTAGTCACGGTTTACATTCCGAAAACGCATTGTAAACGACTCCGTTTTGGACAACCTGGGTATATATCAGAGATGTTCACGGGGCAAAATGTTCTGTTTTAGACCCGAGTCTCTTAAGGACATGAAGCGTGTGTTAAAAACGTGAGAACAATGTTGTTCAATGCAGAAGTATTTGATCTAGACGTTGGTGCACTTTATTTCAACATTAAACATGACTAGAAAAAGTTATAGTCGGCACGGGGCTACGGGCCAAGCTCGCCCAGAGATGTCTCGGGGAGACTTGACTCGTAGCCAGGGTTGCCAGATGAAAAAGTTGCAAATCGGAAATTTTTCATCTCAATTCAGAAAAATTCAGAAAAAATATCCATTGAATTCGGAAAAAATTCAGAAAGCTGTTATTTAATTTTGCAACGCTTAAATTAATTCTTTTCTGTTGCAAAAAGCAATTTCTCTTTTCAGTTATCACCTGTTTATATAAACTTCATCAATAGTAAAAAGAATACACTCAATATACAACTACTAGAAAGCATTGTTTTCAAGAAAGAATACAATTAGTACAAGAAAAGCAACACAAAGTAAATTATCTATACATATACACAGCTCAAAACACTAATCGAAAAAACTGAAGTTCATTCATCAAGAACGCGTTTTTTTTAAATAAACTTTTCGTTCGAAACTATTTGTTTCAATAAGTCTTTTTGAGTTAAAATAAATTTAAAAAGATTTTTACAAGGAATATCAGAATTCATATTGAACTTTAGTTTCTTAGAGATAGTGTTGCTTCGAATAACTTCTCATAGAAATAAGAAATTGATTTCAACTATTTTCAAAGAAGTTAGAGTAGATTGAAGACCATGTGTATCGTACCATATGACTTTCCATAGAATGAATTATCCAATGATTACAGGAAATCAAAGATGGCGTAGTGGTAGCTGATAAAAGTCATGGTCAAACATTTGATACGAGAAAAACTTAGAAAAATACTGCAATGCAGAAAAATGCGGAAAAATCTAAAAAAATCAGATGAATTCAGAACGGCAGAAAAGGGACAGAAAAAATCGAAAAAATCAGAATTTTCTGATAAATTCAGAAGATCTGGCAACCCTGCTCGTAGCCCCGTAGAAGCTTCAACTTTTTCTAGTCATGCCTAATATTGAAATAAAGTGCACCAACGTGTAGATAAAACACTTCTGCATTGAATAACATTGTTCCCACGTTTTTAACACACGCTTCATGTCCTTAAGAGGCTCGGGTCTAAAACAGAACATTTTTCCCCGTGAACATCTCTGATATATATATACTTAGGGTTAACCAAAAATCCTGATCCCAACTTTTAAAGCATCCTGTCAAATAAGAAGAACTATTCGAAATTGAGAAACCAAATATACCATTTTGTAGAACAAATCGAGGTGCGTCAAATGGCATATATTAAATCTGATTTTTGTAAGACTTTAGTGGAACTATAATCAATTTACTAGTAGGCGGCCATGTACTGAAAAGTACTATCAGTTATTGATCATTATGGATCTTGATGTCATTGAAAGGTATTTCTAAGAAAATATTTTTATATGCAGTTTTGTAGAGTTTTGCAAAGACTACTAGTTCACTTACTTGGCATCTCCGATCGTTTTATCTGTCATAGAAAAAAATACGATTTTTCAATGATCTACGATTGTTTTGACATGTAATATAACTTTTTGGGTGCATGGCCGTCTACTAGTAAATTGACTCTACTTCCACTAAATTCTTATGAAGATCAGATCCAATATATGTCATTCGATGCGCCTTGATTTGCTCTACAAAATGGTATATTTGATTTTTTAATTTCGAATAGGTCTTCTTATCGGACAGGGTCTTTTAACTGGAGTCAGAAATTTTGATTAACCCTAAGTATATATTCGTGATCTGTCTCTTGTCTCTGGTCTTTTTGTTTTTTCATTTTCATCATCGTTATTATTTTTCGTCGTTACTACCTGTGGTGTTTATTGATTTACATTAATAAAATATTCAGTGAAAATCATCATCTTCTATTACATTATATTAACAATATACGGTAGGCATTTTTATTGTGAGTATTTCTCAAGATTAGCACGCTAAGATCCTAGATATTACATTTCAGCCAACGTTAAGAACGGAGATTGAAACCATACGGTTACATTCCCAAAACAAGAACCTCACAGTGGCTAGTAGAATATAAGGATTTTGGTATCTGTGTTACACTTTGAAAAGAAACTAAGGATATATTCAGAACTAGCGCATTAATATCAGTGGCGGCGCGAAGAGGTCAAAACAGAAAGGGGAGGGGGGAGAGGGGCTACTTTCAAAAACGGAGAAAGATGACAAATTTTTTAGCAACATTACCCAGGTTTCTCCAAGAATCAAGATTGAAGACCTTTTTTTTTAGTCTTCGCTTTGATTTTGAGGAGAATTCCGTATACCAGGTTCTAGTTCTGGACTCCGGAGCTGTACCCTTATACAGGAGAATACATTTCAAAAAACGGAGAAAGGTAAGTCCAAAATGGGAGAAAACACTGCTCATTTTTCCTAAAAGTAGAGAGAGGGCACCCCGCCTCCCAGTCACGCCGCCGTTGATTAAGATGCATAAAATGATATGAAACTCAAGTTGTTTTATCAAAAAATATGATTCGGATGGCTCGTTATCTGAGATCCTCTAAGCCGTATTTTTTTTGTTAAAACCTTTTATTATCTTAGAGGCAACTTTTGAAATTTATACTCGAATTTCTATGCGACCAACAGATATTTCTGAGCAAGAGGACTATATAACCACCTGCTTATGGTAAAATTTCTCACTACGGGACTGTTATTCACTGATTAAACTGAGAAGAAAGTATAGATAAGATTATCAAACATCTAAAAGAGCTTGTCTCCATAGACATTTAACGTTGGCGAGAGATCCTCACCATATATATATATGGGTCATAGGTAAATCTCGATGGAATACGAAAAAGGTTAATATGCTCATATTACTGTTTTCAAAATATGATTGTTGTATTGGTTGTTCGATCACATACAGGATAGTTTGGGTAAAATCAAATGAACAAATTGTGATTTAAGATTTTATCCATAAATAAGTCTAACAATGCATAGAATGCTCATAAAGTTTAAATGAGAAAAATATTGCTTCAGAGAGTTAAATAGATATTCAATAAACATTCCTATTTTTAACAAAATATTCTCTAGTTGAGATTTTAAAAAAATTGAATATCGTAATACGTGTAAATTAAAAATTTTGATCTATTCTTGTTATTGTTAGATATATTTACGAGCAAAATCCTAAATCAAAATTGATTCATTTAATTTTTAGGCAAAACTATAAAATGGCCGTAACTCTCAGTTCTAAAATCTCATGGAAATAAATTCTTTAGGGTTTCGATAGTCTCATAAAGATATTTCTGTATGTCTGATACAAGCTAAAATAGTTGAAAAATCTAACGAAAATGAGTATTAGTAAATTGTTACTAAAAGAAAAATTTTGAACAAACTTTATCAAGAAACCATCCAGGAAATCTTCCACTATTATCATGACCAATATCCAATGCTGTTAATGGACTAATATTTTCCGGAGCATTAATTGCAAATGTGTCAATACATTTATTTTCAAATTTTCCATTAGTTAAAAATAGTTTGTTTGTTGACAAACTATTGTTATACATAATAATATAAACTCGTGCATCCGTTCCAGCATTTCTTTTATCACCTGTATAAACTATTATACTATATAAAACATCTAATTAAAAAAACAACAACTAGATAGATTTTTATTTGAATAAGAAAATTTGTATTACTTGGTGAAGATGGTAGTACTGGTGGTGGTGGTGGTGGTGGTGGCGGCAGTGGTTGTGGTTGAACAATATAATTATATGATGGTCTTTGAAGAGGATAATGATACATATGTCCATATTCATCATCTGTTGCTAACCATTTATAATATGGAAATTCATACATACGATGTTCATTAAGATCTTCAACTAATACTTTATCTAAAAACCATCCGGGTGATGAGCCTGTTACATGTTGTGTAACAACTATTTTATGTATCGCACCAAGAGTTGAACATTCAATTAAATATTCTCTTTTTCTATTAAAAACAAAATACAAAGAGACATAATTCATGTAAATTGTTTTGATATTTACTGTCCAGCTTCAAAATGCTGGTTTCTATTATTAAGTAGAATTCGATCAGTTTCAGCCAAACTACCAAAAAGATTGATAAATATATCGGCATCCGTTCCAGCTCCACTTCTATTACCAGTATAAACTGTTATTTTATATTGAGTACCTAAAAATGATAAGAGAAAACATATATATATATTTAAAAAGAATCAATATAAATTAGTTTTTTTTAAATACTTTTCCTAAATCCAACTGCTTCTTTATGTAAAATAATATCTCGAGGAATTTCTTCTTTACGTACAATAATATCTCGAGGTATTTCTTCTTTACGTACATTAAGATCTCGAGATATTCCTTCTTTATGTAATATTAATTCTCGAGATATTTGTCGATCATCTTCATCTTTTGCTAACCATTTATTACAAATTGCAAAATATCTTATTCGTGGATCATGAAGATCTGTTATAACAATCTAATTAAATAAATATTTATTTATTTATTTAAATAAAAAACAAATTAAATGTATATTACTTGACTAAGAAACCATCCAGGAAATCGTCCCGTATTATCATGTTCAATACGAATTTTCTGAAGTTCTCCAATATAATTTGTATTAACATGAAATGTATCAACTTGATTACGTTCAAATGGATCTTTGTTATTAAGTGATTTTTTTAAATTAATTTTTTCTGTTTGTTGTCCATTATTTCCAAATAATGTTATATAAACTTGACTATCTGTACCAGCACTAGATTTATCACCGGTAAATATACTTATTTCATATGAAGACACTAAAAATAATACATAAGAAATGTATCTTTCAGATTAACGTTTGTAAATAATCTGAAATCTACATACAATATGACATATTCTTAAGTGTTTCTGTATCTAAATTATGCTGCAAATAACTAACATGGTACTATCCTCATCTAAATATATTGTACTATTTATTAGCTCTTTTTTTAAGGCGATCCTCTGTCATCACTCATTATTACATGTCTCGAACGAGTAATAGGCCAGGTTAGATAGAACACCTGGAGGATCAACATCGGTGGAATATTTATAAATAGCTTAAGATTTGCTGATAACATTGATCTTATAGATGGAGACGTTAGCTCATTTCAACGCTAAATCGAGCTAATCGAAACAGCTGCTGAATAAACAAGACTTATTTTGAATACTAATAAAACTAAAATCACGACATTTGGAGATAGAAACATTGAAAATAGAATCCAAGTAACAGGAGAGATTATAGAAAATGTAGAAAAATTTGAATATCCAGGTAATCTACTGACATAGGCCAACAATTGTTCAAAGGAAATTAAAAAGATAATAGTAAGAGCGACATATATAATCGCTTCATTGAAACACATATGACATAACAAGAAACTGAATGCCGAAAATAAACTTTGAAATTTAACAGTGTGTGTCTTCAGCATGCTACTATATGCATTAGAGACGTAGATCCTAAAAGAAGTCAGCAAACAGAAACTAGTGGTACTTGAAATGAATTATTACTGGCGCATTCTAAGGATTAATTGGTGCGACATGATATGAAATAAAGATATCAGGAAAAGGATATTGCAAGAAGAGACCATATAGACGTCACCGAGAAAAGAAAATTAAGACTGTTTGGCTACATCTGCAGAATGGACGGTAATATATTAGTAAAATACATAATATTTGCAAAAATGAACGGAAAATTTCGATGAGGGCGTGCATGCAGGGTGTGGCTGGATAACATAACAGAATAATGTCAACGCAATGGACAAGATTTGTTCCACCTTGTACAAGACTGGCAGACATGGAAGAATCTGATCTCAAAATTGGTTGACTCTAACAGGTGCTAAGCCTATAAGACATGAAGATGATCATGATAATTATCTCTTTTTATACGACTCGATCCACTATTTCTAGACAATTCTTATCAAACCATTAATGAATATCAGAAGAGTCAATATAACTATTCGTAGAATTGACAATTGACTACCAAATCTCTCGATTTCATTATTTGTAATATTTAAAGTAATGCATTGTTTACAATATTTTTGACATCTACATAGTCTCTTTTAGACGGGTGTCCACTGGTGCTAAATGTGACTACAAAAAGATTTCGTGAGCAATACCCTATTACGCTTATGAAAAGAAGCAAGCTATACGACTGTTAAGCAGTAATTTCTATTTCTTCAAATTTTGAATACCTTGAACGAAACTTGGACTTGATCGGCTCTAATCTCTGTAAAAAAAAGAAATTTTGCAGAACCCTCCAAAAAGGTTCTGTACAAAACCATTAGATCTCAGTACGGAACCATTTGTATTTCTCACGAAACGTTAATGGTTTCGCACAGAACCTTTTTTCGAAACTTTGGACACATTTGGAGTCTTTTAGAAATCTGCAGAACTTTTTTCGGATGGTTCTGCAAAACTCCGTTTTTTTAGAGAGTAGTGAGCCAACATATATCTATATGTAAGTACAATTATATTTTGGCAACGAGTATGATAAAAAGAGAAACAATATATACTGTACTAAATAAAAAGATAGCAAACTTTAATTATTTGGAGTTTCAGAGCTGACAATTGGATTCCTATTGTATTCGAGGAGGTCAAGCATTGGGATAGGTGGATAGATTATATAAATGCCTGCAGGTGAAATATGCATGACACCCTCACCCCTCTAAGCAAACCTTGCTACTAGATTCCAAGCCGGATTTTATTGGAACCCGACAAAGTCTGACAGGATCCTGTCAAATTTTGTGTCACTCTGATCGGATCTGAGAGTTGGAATCCTGTAACAAAGACTCCGATAATTTCCAACAGGACTCGATAGAATAGAATTCACCTGAACATCTATATAGTCATTTGCAGAATAATAAGTCAGAAGTAAATTATGAAGAAAAAGACAATACAAGTAAGTTCGACACATATACTCAGAATTGCATGCTCTTTCTTTCTGATTTGTATCCATCTAATAGTGCTCATCTAATAAATAGTACATGCTGTTATACTAGGAGTCGATAAGATATTAGCCCGGGAGATCCAAATATCAATTCATTACTCGGTTCTCGTCAATTTTCCTATACGATTTTGATGGAATTTCAATTGAATCTTTACAGGAACTAATAGAATCCTACTGTTGAATCAATCTTAGTTGCTATTGATTACCATCCATATTAGTGACTAATTCCATGTTATACGGATCGATCGAAAACCACTAGGCCAATTTCGATCATGTTTCGTTATCGATGGTTAATCACCATTATTTCCTCTATTGTACAGGATTCAGAGGGTGAGAACGAATGATTGACCGCGGATAAATTTCAGTGAATCAGAAAATTAATTGGTCCATTAGCCATTAACCAATCACTTGTCTGATTAATCAAAAGGCCCGCCATGGTTATCCATCGACCACAAATAAGAACCTATCTATTTGTCAGTGTGAACATCAAAGTGCTGACATAAATGACATCGATATCGGTGTTACTGATCACATCCTCTATTATCTATATATATAAAGAAGAAAATTTGTCTGTTTGTCTGTCTGTTCGCCTATAACTCAGTCCCGATAAAAGCTAACGTCACCAAATTTTTCACAATACTTTCCTAGGTCCAGAGGAAGGTCATAGGATGGTTTTTGACTTAAAAATTTCATCTGAAGGGGGTGTTTCCCCCTCCTATTGTTGGATTTACTACAGTAAATGCCTGTTCCAGAGAATTTGTACGTATAATTGTTCCTCAATAGTTCAAGAACGAAAGTGTATAAAAACCTGTGCTTTTTATCGTTGCACACAGGACACTTTAGGATACTCGAAGAAAACGGACAGAATGTGTAAAATGAAGAGTAACTATATGAATGAAAATAACCGTCGAATGAAGAAGGCAACAAGTGAGACAAAAATTCCATTACTCATAACTCATAATCTATATATATATATAAAGAAGTTGTGTCTGGCTGTCTGTCTGTTTTTTATGCATTTTAACATTGCAAGAGCTAGCGGTGCCAAACCTTGCATGGCATACTCTTATGCCCTGAGAAAGATTGAGAGGATTTGAGGTGAAATTTCACACAGTTTATGATATATTGCAATTATTACCAATCTTTCAAAAGCATCAGAGCATTGGCTGGCATTGCTAGAATTAGTGGCGTAACCAGAAAAAAATTACAGGGGAGGCATTACCCCTCTCAGAGTTTTTGCAACGGATGAAAAAGTTTTTTTGTGCCCAGAGATGTCCAAACGTTTTTCGCATCAGAACACAGGCTAATTTTTCCAATATCGAAAAGCCAAAAAATCTTGCTGTTTCTAATTGAATTTCATGCAAAGATTTTGGCGTTCGAGAACTCTATAAATTATCAAAGAATTGCATAGATTTTTCGCGAAGCGAAAGCTTTCGCAGAATTTAGAAAAAATTTCTACTTTTTTTGTAAGGATTCGCAAATATACAAAGATCTTCTAAAAAGCCTCAATTTTTTGAATAAAACAAACATAGTATTCAATACTTTCGTTACTATCGGCTTTGTCGAGATTTTTGACCAAAATAGCAGTTTTGTTTGGCATTTCCTCACTAATTCTGGTGTTTAGAAGAGATATCTGTGAAGAATATGTGAAAATGTTAATGAAAACTGCTGTTTTGCTTGAAAATTTCGTCAAAACCGACTCGGACAAAGAAAGATCAGCTGTTTGTTCTATTCATTCATAAAACTCGTGCTTTTTCGAAATTTCTGCGTGTCTGATTTTCAGAAAGAAAAATCGTCATAGAAAGCTTAGAAAATTCCTCAATATTTATGCTGCCGAGGGAGGTCAAGCTGAGAATGATTTTTTAGAAATAGCGCTTTTCAGCAGAGAAAAAGACTTTGACAACCAGTTCAGACAAAATTTCCAGCTAGAAATAGCCATCCTTGATATCTCTCAACATCACTTTTCTAAAAATAAAGTTGTGCTTTGAAAAAATGCCAAAAACTTTGAGAAACTCAGAAATATCAAAGATATATATTTTACAAAGATGACCAAGTTGTTTATCGACTACTCATAATAAAATGCAAATTTTCTTCAGGCGATACGACAGTTTTCTTTGAAAAATGACCATTTTTGCTGCACAGAAGGTTTTAAGCTTGGCACAGTCCTATAAAACTCTCAAAAACTGATTCTATGAATCACTAGTCTCAGTATTTTTGCCGCCGAAGGCGGCCACGCTCGTGATGGTTGTACAAAACTGAAGTTTCTAATTTCTCCGATGTATAAAGACACATTTTCTTCAAGGCCACCACTATAACATCTTATGAGGTAAACGTAGAAGCGTCCGCTCATTTCAAATCAAAAATTTTACAGGGGGGGCATTGCACCCCCGTGCCCCCCTGGTGGTTACGCCACTAGCTAGAATATCCGTCTCTTAGTGTCACTTATTTTGCAGTGGGTATTGGTATAAAGTATGGCAACAGATATGAGTTAAGAGAAAGACATTTACACCCCACACTATTTGCTGAATTATCCAATGTAAGAATGAATGTAAGTGTATGTACGGCGGGATATGTAGTAATAATCGAAGAAAAGGTCTCAAGCACGTCCACTATACATCTTCTGCCGTTTTCTAACATAGTAGGTTTTCAGTATGGAAATTTCCTGAGCGACGCCGGGTACTTCCGCTAGTCTTTTATAAACACAAAAATATTCTATCTTCGTTGGTGAAAAATGAAAAAAATTCGAAATTTGAAGATATAAATATTCATGCCTTACATGTCTCTCCGGTGCGCATCGGTTCAGCAGCGCTATGTGCAAACCAAGAGATGTATCAATGTAATAAATACCAGCATATCAGAGTGTCAATGAACCCCAAAGCTGGTTTTTTGAATGTGTTAATATAGTAATCATGATCTATTCCTAATCGCGAAAAATAAATGGATTGATCGATGGCTTTTCGATGGGTACATATGATATTTGGAATACCTCGCCATCGGAAATGAAGATTCGATTCTATGAATATCGATAACGTGAAATCCTTCTGTGAAACCGGTCTAATTTTACGCTCAATACATAATGCAAATGTGAGGATGATCTCGTTCATATCATTGAAATAGAAGTAAAGTTCAAAAGATTTCCCATATTAACATTCGATGGAAAAATCTGTATAAACTCCGTCTTTTCAGAAGATTATCAGATTTTAAAACTTTACGAATGTCTGTAAATGAATGTAGTCTGTATGAAAAGAAATTATTTTCATTATGGCAGTTGTAACTTAAAATCACAGCCCATAATCCTTATCGACTTTTCCTAAAGAATTCTTTACAACATTTTGTTATCCTTATAATAGGAAGCAATACTATTGTCAGTGAACGGCGGATGTGGCATCGATAATGGGGTTAGCCTATGGACATTAAACTATCACTGTTGCATCCCGAAAGTATACAAATGTATTGACATAAATTCTTCTTGACTAATGAGAAAATCGCTCGAAATGTTCAGGCAGTTGATGATCCATCTTTTTGTCATTGATAGACCTCGATAAGATATGAAAAACGGCAAAAGAATTCATACTCTCGTGTCTTTATTTTCCAGATATCCAGTTTTTAAATTAATTCACCCTAGATTCTTTAAGATAGATTCCTCGTGCACATCTGTAAAACACGCACTACAAGAGAGCACGACTATAATAAGATTCATATCTGCAAACGAGCCATGATGTTATCAGAAATCTGAATACATATGGATGTTACTATTAAAAACTATACAAGATATATCTGATAGTCGTCAGAAATCTCCTATTTCAGCTAAATTACTCTCGATTCTAGTCGGCAGCGCCCCCATAAATTGCAATGAATTATACAGATTGGTCAAGGCTACCATTGAAAGCTGTTATATGGGATTACTTCCTACGTCTTAAGTGTATCATACATAATAATCGCAAAAAAACTGTTGGTTATAACTACTCTAAACAGACTGGTAGCCATACACAGACGACAATCACATAATGTTGCAAGCCCCTGACGAACGGCGCACAGATTGATTCTGCTAGAACATTCCGAGAAATGATCGGATCCTTGAAGTGAAAAGATAATGTCCACTCAGATCAGACAATCCCGTGCCCGGGTTTCCAATTCGAGTTCTGTCAGAATCTGACAAGAACCAGTAGAATTTTGTCGGTATTAATACTAGCTGACAGGATCCGATAGTATAACTTCGTCCTGGGCAGATTCTGTGGCTTTTAATCTGGATTTCATCGGATTTTGTCGGAATCTGATGAAAACCGATAGGATCCCGTCAGAATGTAGTTGTATCTAGCCGGATTTCACATCGGATTCCGAGTCACAGAAATCCCAGCTACTTCCAGTAAGGTCTTGCAGGCATTCAGGCTATCTAACAGAATTTGATGGCTTAGCTTCATCTTGGATAGTTAGCCACAGATTACCAGAAGCGTACGCCTATGTTCAAGATCTAACCTTTTTTGGTAGAAAGTAATGGTCTACCGGTTAAAATCGACAAGAAAGTCACTGGATACTGGTGCTCGAAAGCTTTAATGATTTTACTATATGGCTGGCATTATTACTGCCACGCAGACAGATAAGCAACAAACAACCCGACATTTTTTGCACATAGTAAACGCATATTTTAAGGCGTAAAAAAGGTATTTGTTTGTGAGAAAAAAGCGGAGTGATGAGAATTAATGTTTTCAATTTGTTTTCTTTTTAAGAAGGAATTTGTTGTCAATACATTAAAATGCGCATTCTTTTTTATGGATATAATCTCAATTTTTCGTTATTTATCTGTGTAAAATATGCTTGTTTTTCGTCATCTTGTAATCTATTCGTTAACTATACTCGCCAATCGTATTTTCAAGATTGAGATTTGATGAAGTATTAGAAAGTGTTTTACAACAGATATTTGCAATTCGTATTCATTTTATGTACAACTAATATGAAAATAAAATTTATTATAAAAACGACTTCAAGGCCACTCAATTAGGTAATGAATGAAAAAGTTGTTTTTTTTTGAAAAATTTGTTATTTCAAAACGCATAAAAAATGTACATTTGAATGTTTTAAATAGGTTTCTTCAAAGGAAAACATGTGGTGTACAGTTTTTTACGAGTAAAAGCCTTCAATTTATTTATTACTTGTCTGCCTAAACATTTTGAAGAGAATAAACAAATAAACAACTTGAGAGTGACAATAATTAGACTTTGATAGTATACATATATGAATACACTTCCCCCGTACAAAATGTCGCTATCGTTGGTCAGATCTATGGCAATGATTATGAAGTCTTATTTGTTTGCTAACGTATAAAGAATGTAAATTTAAATTTTATTTTGTTCTTTTTTTTAATACATAATTAGATAGTCCACGACAAGCTGAACTTTCGATGAGAAATTTCTGATTTCGATAACCTTGAATGAGTCCTATTTTATAAAATAATATTTTTCTGCTAGAAAACCGATTATATTATTCTGTTTTTTTCGAAAATAAAAATTCGAAAGTAAGATGGCACATGATGTTGTTTAGAATTACTTACTCGAATTTCTCGAGACTTCAATCTTTTAACGGTAGAGAAACATCGATATTTTTATAAAAAAATGAAAATTATTCGGACGCTGACATATATTAAAATTGACTCAATTTTTCTTTTATTTTCACATCTACCATTTTTATCATGGAATGTCTAACTTTTAGTGGGTAAGATTCGATTTTATTGACAGAATTTGTTATGTATGGCTTCGGAATCAAAATTAAACAGAGTTTTTTGCCAAGAAAAAGATATGCTACCAAAATAAAAGCTGTACATCTGAAGCAGAATCTAGGCACAACTATTCCAATCACATTATCTCGAATATGAATAATTCCTGCTAGATTTTGTTAGATTGCTATTGGAACTCTTCCTATTGCATTCTGATCAATTGGTCAGATTCTCATAATAATGGATTGAGTTCGAATCGGAATCCGATAAGAAGAGAATTTATTTTGCGACTGCCTAGCGATTCTAATTGTGTTAAACAGTTCGATTCTATGTTATCTTTCTTTTATGAAAGTCAAGGTTACTGATGACTTGAATCAAAATCGTAGTTAACAAGACGGTTGATCGGTGGTCAGAATTCAAATCAACAGTTAACTGTGATTAACTGGCGGCTTCGCTCAATTATTTAAAAAAAATTAAACTATTGCTTCTTACTTAGATTTCATTCAAGATCTCATTTAAATGTAATCTATGAGTTTATGAAATGAATTTGACATAATGTATTTATGGAGTTAGAAAAGAGATAAAAAAACAGACGTTTGACTGTAGTTAATCATCATTCACTATTGATTGACCGTAGTGGACCGAACGATTGACCAACGGTTCAAACGTCATCGAATACATTATGATATAGAAAAAAAATCAGATGGCTTCAGAAAAAATTTGACCATTTAATCATAGCTCCATTTGCAGCTCATTTTTAAATTTTAATACATTTTATGATGATGATGACCTTGAATAACACTATAAGTTAATCTCAAAGACTCGATTTTTTTAATAAAGAATCTGTACGTAGTAGTTTTATAAAACGAATGAAGCACTAAGATTTTCTAAAAGTAAGACAATATATCAAATTTGACGCGTGAAAACTGTTGTTTTGAACAATATATTCCATTCAAGGTTATCGAAAAAAATCGAAGTTTTTTTGTCCAAAGTCGTGAAAAAACATTAAAATAGGTATATTCGAATTCAGCTCGTCAAGCTCTATCTAAGTACATATAAAAAATGAGAAAAACAAATTGTTATAATCTTGTATTATCTATACGTTAATCTTGCAGCTAACATTTTAAAATCTCAGATTTACTTACTTGTAATGAAAAAGAATCCAAATCAATGCACGTTTACCATTTCTTTTCATAAACTAAATAGTAAAATAAGCAGCATCGCTTCGATTTTTTTTCTGTGACAACAACTTGTAGAACAAAAAATGTATGCATTGAGTGTTTATTGACGATTGTATAGAGAGCTCACGGCATTAGCATTTTGGTGATTTATACAGAAGCAACTATTAGTAGAAACCAATAGAAACGTGAAAATTATCAACCTTCATTCGAAATATTACTATCGCAGTCTAAATTTTTTCAGGTCAATGATTTCGACATTTACATTAGATGTATAGTAGTTCCACCTTCTTTTTTATAGGCTAAAACTTTTAACCAAACTCTTTGACAGGAGCTAGAGTTGCTGGCCATTGTCTGACATTGATCAAAATTTTGTGATCCAGCTTAATGTCCGATTTTTCTATGTGAAACGATTCAATTGCATTATGACCTGACACGATCTTCAATCAAGTGTTTGTTTTGTCATAATCCGATCCTATGCAAATATCACGAGTGGGTCATAAAGAATTTTCCTCTTAATATTTTTAAGATTTCTTCTTTATTATCATTGTGATTAAAGCACTTTTTATTACGCAAAGATAGCACTTGAAATTCTCTAATGACTACGCCTAAAAAATCTTTTAGATTCCTTTGAAAAAAAAATGAAGAAAACAAATAAAATGCTGTAAAAGATGATGGAGTGGTCAGAATCAATGGTGGCACTTTAGAACTCATTTTTATCAATTGATCTTATTTGAAAGACAAAATATACCAAATGATGCAACATAGATAATTCTATAATTTCCATAAGATCAATTATTTTATAGTTGTCCTGTGGGTTTTCAATATGAACAACATTTTGCGCTATCAAATTTTGACTGCGCGAAAACGAGATTTCTTTTTACTTGATATTTTTTATTAAAAAATAAAATTAAATACACCCCAAGAGACAGCATGAAAAAATTTTACGATTTACAGGGAACAATTATAAAAAAAAATGAAAAAAGAAAAGAATGAATTCATTTTCTAACAAAAAATCTCATATTTGCACGGTCACAACTTGATCATTTCGTATTTTGTCAATTTTAAAAACAATGAGTGAAAATATAAATTAAGCAATTTTATGGAAATTCTAGAAAGTTTCACGCTGTATATTATTTTTTAAATAGAATCAACCGATAAAAAAATGGGATGCAAAGCATGTCCATTGGTTCTACTCAATCCATTACTTTTTATATACTTTTACTTTTCAGCTTTTTTCAAATATATCTAAAACAACTTTTTGACTTAATCACGTATATTTCGTAGAGAATTTCAAGTGTTATCTTTCGATAATAAGAAGTGATCTTGTGGGTTATCACTCATCATCTTTTAAAAATATTATTTTTAAAGTTTTTTCCCATTGATGACGGTAAGTATGTGAGGGAGAAGGTAAAAGCAAGGTGTGTGGGTGAGAGTGAGGGTGAAAATGATTGTATTTTGACGCAATAAAGTGCGAAAAAAAAATTCTAAACATAGTATTTTTGAAAAATGATGGGTTATAACCCACAAGATTCACCATCCGTTATATGTTATGATTAATCCGAAATTACGTAAGTTTAAAAAAAAACAATTTCTATACGAGTAACGCTCATCCGAAGACTCACTCAGCTCTTTCTTGGAGAAATAGTGTTTTGGGACTATTATCAAACTATTTATTTTGATTAATCAATAAAAACTAATCCCAAATGCACACTACATACTCCTGTTTACCATTGCTCAACTTTTATAGATAAATAAAAATAATTGAACAGTTAATAACAAGTAACGCTCGTCCGAAGACTCGCTCAGCTCTTTCTCGTAGAAATCATGATTTTAAACTACCGTCATGCTATTCATTTATAAAAGTCAAAAAACCGAAGTCAGATTCAAGTTTCTTCACCGCAACTGTCCATCACCAAACTTCATCAAATCAAATGCTTTTTATTTTAAAATTTGTCATTTCTTTCAAAAAATTGAGGTTCAAAAAATTTTAATGCAACTGACTTCAAATTCGAATTTCTCGTCCTCTATTACCGTTCGGTCAACCCTTATCAAAAAGTTTCTTTTTGCGAAAAAAGTGGTCCTTTGTGTAAAAAAATTGATCCGAAAAAAATTTTAAAAAACTAACATCAGATTCGACTTCCTCGACCCCGATTACCCTTCGGTTCAGTTTTATAGAAAATATTAAGAAAATGTTTTTTTCCCTTGGTGCGGACATACAAGCAAGCAGACAATTTATGTTTGCAAGACTCTTCTCTACGAGAAAGAGAATAATAATCAGCAATGGTGTTCATCACCCACCACGATGAAATCATCATTTCGTGAAAAAAACACCTATTTTCGATGAAAAATACCAAACCTCACCAATTCCT